>PVJD01014503.1:0-28859 GCA_004026545.1 Mormoops blainvillei
TTTAAAGGTTTTATTTATTTTATTTTTAGAAACAGGGAAAGGGAGGGAGAGAGGGAAAGAAACATCAATGTGTGGTTCCCTCTCACACACCCCCTACTGGGAACTGGCCCTCCACTCAGGCATGTGCTCTGACTGGGGAATCGAACTGGTGACACTCGATCCACTGCGTTACACCAGTCAGAGCATATACAATATACATTTCGATGTTCATCTTTGAACAGTTAAAATGAGTACAGTGATAAGGTATATTTGAGAAGAACATAATTGAAATATAAAACTTCTTCACTAGGTAGTCTCTAGTGGAGCCTGCAGGATTTTTTCAATCTAAACCTTCTGAAGGTAAATCAAATAATTTAAATAATGATTGTGATAAAGACATTTAATGTATGATTGGATGTTAATATATTTTATAATCAACATGTAAAAAGAATTCAATGGTCTGGGATAATGAGATGAATCTAATAATATGAAAAAATATAAAATATAAAATATAATACTTTCGCTTAAAAATCCAGTTGAGAGACATAACTCAGAATGATAGACTGAGGGCCTTTCTAAATCTACTGCTCCATAAAAGTCTTGCACAAAATCACAGCATGATGAAAATTAACATTTTCAGGATTCAGGAAATTAGCCAAGGTCTTACAACAATCTGAAAGGTTTATTCAAGAAAAACTACTGAAGCATAGTAAAAAACAAACAAACAAACAAACAAACAAACAAACATGGTTTGGAGCATTTTTAACTTGGTCTACTCACATGTTCTTCCCACCCAGTTATATGGTAGCCATGAGAAAGAGTAGCATTTCAGTTACTGGTTGGGAAGACTATGTTTGGTGCTCCTAAAAATCATATCCTCAGAACATTGTCACAGTTCGGCCTGTTTTGCAGCTCCCAGTAAAAAACCCATTCACAGGGTGTTCTTGATATTTGATATATATCTGGTTCAGAGCTTGCTCCAAGGGAAAATCCCTATTTCCAGGGTGTTTTTTGAAAATAACTAGCTATAATTGTTTGACATTAAACCTCTCTAGGGCCGCACTATAAGTTGGGGCATACAAGAGATCTTCCAAACATTTAAAAATAAACTGGAACAAGATATCTGTGGGGGCTTTGAAAATCTTTGACATATTCCTGGGGATCTAGAAGGATATGCAAAGAGATCAAATTGTGTACATTCCCAGGAGAGATGTGAGAAAACCTTAATATCTCACCCCTGACTTATTTGAAGTCCTTGTAAGTGAAGGTTAAGGCAAAGTTGTAAATCACCTGCTGCAGTGTTGAAGACATCATATGCATACACATAGCTGCTCAGCAAAATGTATATGACTTATTGGTTCAAGGCATTTAAGGAAATTTCTGTCCAGTCATTAGCTGACTACCTAACATAACCAAGCAGAGACTTCACTGACCTCAGACTAAAGCAAATACAGACTTTAGAAATTTAACCCAGAAACGATACTGAAGAAATAAATAGTACCACCCCTCAAAAAAGGCAAAAAATTAAAGGCAAAAACCTAGCAACACCAAACATGGGAAAGGAGATGGGATTTGATTTACAAAGTTATCACATAATATTATATAAAATGTTGTTTTTGACAAAAATTATGAGACACACAAAAAATGGGAAAATGTGGACCATATACAGGAAAAAACAGTCAATAGAAAGTGCCACTGAAGGTTCCCAGATATTAGACATACTATACCATTATTTTAAATTAAGCATGATAAATATGTTCAAAGAAGTAAATCATGACTAAAGAATTAAATTCACTTCCTATCAAGATGGCAGGGTAGGTAAATGTTGTGCTCTCTTCATCCTATGACCACATTAAAATTACAAATAAATTATAGAACAGTCACTCTGGAGAACAGCCTGAAGACTCCATGAATAGTACTCCTAAATTATGGGTATACAGAAGCCACACCGAGACTGATAGGAGGGTTGATGATGCAAAATGGGGTGTTCCCACACCCACGTGTGGAAGTTAAGAATCAGGAGGGAGATCTTGGCTGTGGAGGTTCTTACTGAGGAGACAGGGTTTCTGGCCCCACACTGGGCTCCCCAGCCCTACGCACCAGTGTTAGGAAAAAGAGTCAGCACAACAGCTGGCTGTTAAAATCAACCAGAACTCAGTCTGGGTGAGACAGACTAGACACGTTTTAAAGGGCTTGTGCACAGATTCACTAGTTTACAAACACTCATCCTAAGTTACAGAGAAGTGAAAAGTGCAAGGGACACAAAGGGAAGAACTGAATTCTCAGGTTTTAAGCTGAGGGCAGGTGGGTCAGTACTCTGGGACTAAAGTGCAGGCTGGCATCATTGTTCCTTTGTCGAGCCCTTCCCCCATAGAGCTGCAGGCATAGGTAGGCACTAAATCTGAGTCTCCTTTAACCTGGCTAATACTGCTATCTCCTCAGCCTGGTGATTCTCTGAGACACTGCCCTACACAATTCACTTGCCTGGCCTAAACCATTTTCAGAGTCTAATCCACATAATCAGCCAGGGTGGGCCTGTATTGTGGAGTTTCCCAAAATTGCTCAAAGGTCCACAATCCCCAAACAAGTAGCAGCTGGCCTCCACATGCCGCGTACCTCTTGCTAAGTGGACCCAAGGCTGGCACAAGTGGAAGCTGGCTTTTTTTCAAACCATAACATTTCCTAGGCACCTCCAAGCCCAGCACAGGCAGCTACCAAGTACAAATCAATTTGTAATTCTTATCAAATAGCCCCATGCTGGACACAGGCAGTAGATGACTTTGGTATTCATTGTAACCCATACTCAAAGGCCCCAAAACAAACACATCTGGTGCCTAGCTAAAGGCCACACCAGAGCTCCTCCCAGTTAGCAACACAAACAACAAACCAAAAGGGTGTACTTGGCAAGCACCAGAGCCCAACTGAAGTGAATCCTGCTACCTGGGGCCATCCCTCACACATTTGTTTACTGTAGTCATGGTCAGTCCTCACATCCAGTCAGTCTGAGGGTCAACCCCACCACTGATGTGCCAACAGCAGTCAAAGCTAAACTACAAAGGGGAGCACATATAACACAGAGGCACCCTTGGAGCACCTGGTTTGGGTAAACATGAAGACTATTCCACTGGACCCCATAGGACACTTACTATGTGAGGCCACTATGCCAAGGCTAGAAAACACTAAGAGGGCCTTCTTAATACGCAGATATATCACAGGGAGGCAGCCAAAATTAAGAGACAAAGAAACATGCTCTAATGTAAAGAACTGTACACTTGACACCTATATAATCTTATGAAGCCTTTTTTTTTTTTGAGAGTTACAATAAAACATTATTTAGAACAACAGAAATGATTTTCTAAACTGTAATGGACCATAGTTTTCTTTTTTTCTTTTAATATTTTCATTCTTGTTCAAGTACAGTTTTGTGCATTTTCTCCCCACCACTCCCCTCTCAGCCCACCCTAGACCCGACCACCCCTTAATTTTGTCCGTGAGTCCCCCATATATGTTCCATGACTACTCCCCTTGTTCCCCCAGTCTTCCCCTCCTCCCTCTCCTCTGTTCACTGTCAGTTTGTTCTTCACTTCAATGTCTCCAGTTACATTTAACTTCATTGTTTGTATTGTTGATTAGTCTCCACCTACAGGTGAAATCATATGGTATTTGTCTTTTACGGACTGAGTTATTTCACTTAGCATAATGCTCTCCAGATCTATCCATGCTGTTCAGAATGGTAGGAGCTCCTTCTTTCTTCCTGTCACATAGTATTCCATTGTGTACATATACCACAGTTTTTTGATCGACTCATTTACTGATGGGAACCTAAGTTGCTTCCAACACTTGGCTATTGTAAATTGTGTGGCTCTGAACATTGGGGTACATAGGCTCTTTTAAATTGGTGTTTCAGGATTCTTAGTGTACAATTCCATCACTGGAATAGCTGGGTCAAATGGCAGTTCCATTTTTAGTTTCCTGAGGTAATTCCACACTGATTTCCACACTGGCTGTACCAGTCTGCATTCCCACCAACAGTGTATTAGGGTTCCCATTTCTCCACAACCTTGCCAGCACTTGTTGTTTGTTGACTTGGTTATGATGGCCATTGTGTCTGTTGAGAAGTGCCATCTCTTTGTGGTTTTAATTTGCATCTCTGTTGGCTAGTGATGCTGACCCTCCTTTCATATGTCTCTGGGCCCTGAATGTGTCCTCCTTGTAGAAGTATCTGTTCAGGTCCTTTGCCCATTTCTTAATTGGGTTGTTTGCCTTCCTGGAATGGAGTCCTGTGAGGTTTTTTTTTTTGGTGATCAGACCCTTGTCAGATGTATCACTGGCAAATATATTTTCCCATATGGTTGGTTCCATTTTCATTTTATTGATATTTCCTTTAGCCATACAGAAGCTTTTTAATTTGATGAAGTCCCATTTGTTTATTCTTCCTTTTATGTCCCTTGTTCTAAGGCACATAGTGGTGAAAATATTCCTGCATGGAGTACCTGAGATTTTCATGCCTATGCTCTCCTGTAGGACTTTTATAATTTCACAACTTATATTTAAGTCTTTGATCCACCTTGAGTTTATTTTTGGGTATGGTATAAGCTGGTGGTAGAGTTTCATTTTTTTGCATGTAGCTATCCAGAAATCCCAACACCATTTGTTGAAGAGGCTATTTTTACTCCATTTTATATTTCTGCCCCCTTTGTCAAATATTAATTGACCAT
Organism: Mormoops blainvillei; assembly: GCA_004026545.1. NCBI lineage: Eukaryota > Metazoa > Chordata > Mammalia > Chiroptera > Mormoopidae > Mormoops > Mormoops blainvillei. The sequence goes on from PVJD01014503.1 coordinate 4,698, forward strand.
AGAGACATGGGTCTATTTCTGGGCTCTGTATTCTGTTCCATTGATCTGTGTGTCTATTCTTATGCCACAACCAGACTGTTTTAATTACAGTAGTCTTGTAGTATAGTTTTATATAGGGTATTGTGATCCCTCCAACTTTGTTCTTCTTTCTCAAAGTTGCTGAGGCTATTTGGGACTGTTTATGGTTCCATATAATTTTTGAAATGGTTGTTCTATATCTGTGAAATATGTCATTGCTATTTTAGTAGGTATTGCATCGAAGTTGTAAGTTACTTTGGGTAGTATGGAAGTTTCGATGATGTTATTCTTCTGATCCATGAACATGGTATATGCTTCCATTTATTGAATCTTCCTTAATTTCTTTCTTCAGTGTTGTGTAGTTTTCCGAGTACAGGTCTTCTACCTCCTTAGTGAGTTTTATTCCTAGGTAGTTTATTTTGTTGTTGTTGTTGCTATAGAGGATGGGATTTTTTTGCCTGATTTCTGATACTGATATTTTGCTGTCAGTGTACAAAAGTACTTTCCATTTCTGAATATTGACTTTGTACCCTACTGTTTTTCCAAATTCACTTATTATGTTGAGTAGTTTTTTGGTGGAGTCTATTGATTTTCTATGTACACAATCATATCATCTACAAAGAAAACCATCTTTACTTCCTCTTTTTCTATTTAGATGTCTTTTATTTCTTTTTCTTGCTTGATTGTGGTGGGTAGGGCCTCCAATACTATGTTGAATGGAAGTGGTGAAAGTGGATACCATTGTTTTGTTCCTGATCTTAGTGGGAAAGATTTTAGTTTTTGACCATTGAGTATGATGTTGGCTGTAGGTTTCTCGTATATGGGCTTTATTATGTTGAGATATGCTCCCTGTACTCCCACTTTGCTAAGTGTTTATATCAAAAATGGATTCTTTACTTTGTCAAATGCTTTCTCTGCATCTATTGATATAACCATATGATTTTTGTCATTGCTTTTGTTTATGTGATGTATTACATTTATTGATTTGTGAATATTGTGCCATCCTAGCATCCTTGGGATGAATCCCACTTGATCATTGTGGATGATCTTTTTAATGTGTTGCTGGATGGGGATTGCCAATACTTTTTTGAGGATTTTGGCATCTATGGTTATCAGCGATATTGGACTGCAGTTTTCTTTTCTTGTGGTGTCTTTACTTGGTTTTGGGATTAGGATGATGTTGGTTTCAGAAAAAGAATTTGGGAATCTTCTTTCTTTTTGGATTTTTTTTTTGAATAGTCTGAGAAGGATAGGGGTTAGCTCTTCCTTAAATGTTTCATAGAATTATCCTGGGAAACCATCCAACCTGGGGCTTTTGTGGGTTGGGAGTTTTTTTATTGCTGCTTTGATTTCCCCAGCTGCTTTTGGTCTGTTCAGGCTTTATAATTCTACCTGATTCAGTTTGAAAGGTTATATTTTTCGAGGAATTTGTCCATTTCACTCAGGTTTTCAAATTTCTTGACTTATACTTCTTGTTAGTAATTCCTTACAGTCCTTTGTATTCATGTGGTATCAGTTGTGATCTGTCCTCTTGTTTCTGATTTTATTTATTTGGGTCCTCTCTCTTTTTTTCTTACCAAGTCTGCTTAAAGTCTTGTTGATTTTGTGTATTTCTTCGAAGAACCAGCTCCTTGATTTATTGATCCTTTGTTCTCTTAGTCTCTATGTTGTTTAATTCTGCTCTGATCTCATATATTTCTTTCCTTCTAATCACTCTGGGCTTTGTTGCCCTTAGTCCAGCTCTTGAAGAGGTAGGGTTACGTTGTTCATTTCAAATGTTTCTATCTTTTTTGGTATGCTTGTTTCTATATGAGTTTCCTTCTCAGAACTGCCTTTGTTGTGTCCCATAAGTTTTGGACATCTGTGCGTTGATTTTCATTTGTATCCCAAAACTTTGTGATTTCTTGTTTTATCTCATTACTAAACCATTCGTTGTTTAATAGCATGCTATTCAATCCCCATGAGTTTGAGTGTTTTTGAGTTTTTTCCCCGGACATTGGTTTCAAGGTTCAGCCCCTGTGGTTCAAGAAAATGCTTGCTATGATTTCATTTTTTTAATTTGTTGAGGTTTGTTTTGTGTCCTACCATGTAGTCTATCTTTAAAAATGTTCAATGTGCATTTGAAAAGAATGTGTATTTTTCTTATTTGGGATGAACAGTTATATATATATAACTGATATATATAATCAGTTAAGTCCATTTGACCTAGGAGAATGTTCAATGCCACAATATCTTTGTTATTTTGTTCAGAAGATCTATCCATTTTTGATATTGGGGTGTTCAAATCTCCCACTATAAGTGTGTTGCTGTCTATAACTTTCTTGAAGTTGTCCAAGATTTTCCTTATGTATTTGAGTGCTCTTATGTTGGGTGCATATATATTTACAGTTTATTTCTTCTTGATAGATTCCTCCCTTGAGTTTAATGTAGTGTCCTTTAGTATCTCTTTTTATGGCTTTTGTTTTGAAGTCTATTTTGACTGGTATAAGTACTGCTACTCTTGCTTTTTAATGTCCATTTGCTTGGAATATTTTTTCCAGCCCTTCACTCTCAGTCTGTGTAGCTCTTTTTTTCTGAGGTAGGTCTCCTGAAGGCAGCATATGTGAGGGTCATGCTATCTTATTCATTAAGCTACCCTATGTCTTTTGATTGGAGCATTTAATCCATTAATATTTATGGTTATTTTGAATAGGTATTTATTCATTTTTCCATCTTTGTACCTGTGTTCCTCTCTCTTTCTCTTTTTCTTCCTCTTCTTATAGCAGCCCCTTTAGCAACTCTTGCAGTGCTGGTTTGGTAGACATGTGTTCTTTCAGTCTTCTTTTTTTCCAGGAAACTCCTTATTTTGCCTTCAATTTTAATTGAGAGCCTTGCTGGGTAGGGTAGTCTTGGTTGTAGGCCTTTGCTTTTCATTACTTGGAATATTTCTTGCCATTCCTTTTTGGCTTATAGTGTTTCTATGGAGCAATCAGTTGCTAGCCTTATCTTTGCACCCTTGTGTGTTACTTCTTGTTTCTCCATTGCTACTTTTAAGATTCTCTCTTTGTCTTTAAAACTTGGCATTTTAATTATAATGTGTCTTGGAGTAGGCCTGTTTGGGTTTACCTTGATTGGGACCCTCTGTGGTTCCTGAACTTGCATGGTATTTTCCCTCTCTAGGTTCAGGAAGTTTTCTGTCATAACTTTTTATAAAGGGTTTCTATTCCTTGCTCCTTTGCAACTCATTCTAGTATTCCTATGATTCAAATGTTGTTGCATTTTATGTTGTCTTGCAATTCCCTTATTCCCTTAAGGTATCTTCATATTTTTTTTTTTAGTCTTTTTTCATGCAGCTGCTCTACCTGGATATTTTTTTCTACCTTATCTTTCAGCTCACTAATTTGGTCTTCTGCTTCATTCAGCCTGCTTATAATTCCTTCTAGTGTATATTTTATTTCAGAAATTTCATTCTTCAATTCTTCCAGGTCCTTGTTTAAGGTTCCTATTTACTTTTTCATACTGTTGTAGTTCTCATTCAGTTCCTTGTAGTTACCTGTGAGTTCGTTGAGCATCCATACCACTGTTCTTTTGACTTCTATATCTATAGTTTGCTTGCCTCCATTTCATTCAGTTTTTTTAGTGGGAATCTTGTATTCCTTTCTATTGTTGGTTGTTTCTTTGTCTCCGCATTTTCAGGGACTCTTTTTGTTTGGTTCTGTGATTCCTGATGCTCTCCTTTGCCAGGAATCTTTGTGAACTTCTATGGTTGGAGTTCTGTGACACTCAGTGGCGTGGTCTCTTTGATCTCCTTGTCTGGATGCTCTAGGGTTGCCCTTTCTTCCATTTGTGCAATGTCTCTTACAATTGGGATTTTCTTGTTGGTGAGTCCTATGTTGCTGTGTTCTATCCTCCTGTGGGTTTACTGATATTCACAACTCTCTCTTTATCTTGTATGTGATCAGGGGCAGGGTGAAGGCAAAATGCAGTAAAACAGTGGGGAAGTGTTCTTGGGAATTAAAGTACTAACAAGTAGGGAACAGATAGAGGATCCTTGGACAAGTATCACAATAAGTGTGACAATTCACCCAAATAGCCATTTTTTATAAAAGGTGAAAGAGATAAAACTCTTATTGTCTGTGTGGGGGAGAATGTGAGCTGACTCCAGAAAGCAGAACACCTATGTGGGGTTAGATGATGAGATATACTGAGAGTAAGTGATAGAAACTTGTGGTACTTTGGGAGAAAATAAAGGTAACCACAATAGTAATAAAGCTCAGGAAGATAGCAAAATGGGCCGAAACCTGGGTAGAGTGCTCCGTGGGATTGGAACAATAATAATAAGACAAGCAACATTTAATCTGAATAAAAAGGACAAAAATCAAAGGACCAAGAGCAGTGTGTTATTGGAATACGGGTTCTGTGTTAGAAAAGAAATTGAAATGTAATAGGAAATGGAGAACAGGAAAACTAGTCAAGCAAGGAAATCAAACTAACAAACAAAACAAAGAAAAGTAAATGTACGGAAGAAAAAATTTTAAAATAAAATATATAAAGTAATAAAAATAACAAAAAATTGACAAAACAAAAAATAAAAATAATAAAACAGATGTTCTGAAGGATATCAATTTGATTTTTTTTCTCAGTTGTTGGTATTGGCCTTCTGGTCTCTCTCTGGATCTGTCTTTGGTCCTTTCACAACTCCAGGTCTTATTGTCTTACACTTGCAAGAAAAAAAATAAAGGAAAAAGAAAGGAAAAAAACCCTCCTGCTTACTTAAAACCCACCAAACAGACTCTGCTCTCTTCATTAATGCCACAGTCAGAGGGAGGTTTGGACTTCATTCTTCATTCTCTCTTTTTTTTTCCTCTCTCCTGTGCTTCTGTGAGAATAGGGGCTGTGTCTCGCTGCCATTTTGCCTGGTTCACAGCCTCTATCTGAGCCCTCAGAGTGCTGCAAGGCCACATTGTCCTATGTGTCAGGCTGGCACCTTTAATCCCCAGAGGTGTGCAGACCTTTAATTAGTCTGTGAGGTGCATGGAGTGGGAATGACTTGCACCCCTCCTCCTCACTCTTTGCTGGCTTGGGCTGTGCACAAGTGCAAAGTCCTTTTTGGGAAGTTTAGTTGACGTATTAAATTAAGTCTCTGGATACTGCTATCTATTTAGCCCCAGTTGTTCCATTTTGATCAGTCTTTGGGGCACCCTTATTTGGAGCAGTTCACCCCACCCCTTCTCTGTCTTGGCTGGCCACTGTTGCAGTGCACCAGAGGTCCCTGCACAGCAGCTGAGAGCCTTTTTTAGTGAATTCCCCTTGTTTATGTGTGACCTTTCCTAACAGTCACCAGGATTTTCACTCAACCCAAACCTGACCAGTCCCAGGACTATCTAGGTCATGGTTAGTCATGGCCTTTCTCTTCTCCCACCTCCTGGTGTCACCCAGCCCCCCTATTTCTCTAGTATTGCCCCAGGCAGCCGGTGACCAGTGTCTCAGCTGTGGTGCACCACCTGCTCTGTGTCTCCCACTGCCCAGCAACCAGGTTTCTGCTGGTGTAGGTTTGTGAATTCCTTCCACTGGGAGGGGAGGGAGCTGGCAAGTTATAGTCGCTGAGCCAGCTCCCCTCCAAAGCTCCTGAGGTATCCATGTTCCCTGGCACACTGCTGGGGGCCGCCATAGCCACGTCCGTCTGCAGCACAGGACCCAGGGACCTTCCCAATGGCCTACAAAACCTCCTAACCATCCGTTTTCTATAGTCCTCTGCAGTTGTTGGCTACCAAACTTCAAATAAGCTGGAATTTTGTTGGCTGATCACTCAGTTCTTCAGAAGATCAACTAGGTGTCCCCACTGCGTGCACGAGCAAGCAGGTTTAGCTCCCACCTACTTTGCCTCCATCTTTCCTGAAGCCATTTCTTGTGCAAGATATTCATTTTCACTTTGAAATCAATTAACACTGCATTTTGATTAGTTTTCTTTTATAATATCTAACAAGCAGTGTGAGGCTGATCTCAAAATGATGGTGATCCAATGGGATGATGGACGAGGACACATGCTCAGGATAAGCTGTGGGAATGGGGTTTGAATGTGAACTAATTTTAAGGGGTCAGTTCAATTGTAAATAACTTTGTGTTTGACTTCTTTTCCTCTATGGAACATGGTAAGGAAGAAGTCAATAAATTTGTAAATAAGTACCATTTAACAGCAACAAATAATAGAATTGGATGAATAAATATTCAACTCTCGCTAATGAATATAGCAAATAGAAAATCAGCAGGACACAGGAGACTTAAACAACACTATCTGCCAATTTGACCTATCAGTCATCTATCAAACACCTGACCCAACAACATAAGAATGCATACTTTTCCCAAGCCTACATGAAATATTCTCTAGTATAAACCATATGATAGACATAGAACAAGATTGAGTAATAAAAAATAATAGTCTAAATCACACAACATATGGTCACGGAACAAAAAGGAGTGAAAATAGAGACAATAGAAAGGAATACTGAAAATCTACAAATAGCTCTGGTCACATGGCTTAGCTCATTGGAGTGGTCTCCCATACACCAAAAGTTTGCTAATTCCATCCCCCTTTGGGATGCATATGAGAAGAAACTAATTGATGTTTCTCTCTCCCCCACCTCTTTCTTTCTCTCTAAAATCAATAAACATATCCTTGGATGAATATTAACCAAAAATAAAAGAAAATTTAGAAATACTTGAAATTAAACCACTCAATTCAAAATAACCCATGGATTAAAAAAGAAATTACAAGATAACCACAGTGCATTTTGATCTGAATGAAAATAAAAACACAGCATATCAAAATTTATGGAGTTTAACAAAAGTGGTAATTAGAAGGAAATTTATAGCTTTAAATTACTGTATTAGAAAGAAAAAGCACACCAAAAATAAGGTAAGCAAAGGCAGGAAATAATAAAAATCACAACAAAAATTTGAGAAAGAGAAAAAACAAAAAATAATAGAGAAAATGAATGAAATCAAGAACTAGTCTTTCAAAAAATCGTATTTGACAAATAGGTGAAAACAAAAAGGGAGAAGACACAAATCATAAAATTAGAAATAATTGAGGATACATCACCACCAAACATGAAGAAATTAAGAAGTTAATGTGGAAATACTATGAATAACATTATACCAATGTATTTAGCAATTAAGGTGAAAGGAAAATTCCCAGAAAGTCACAGAGTATCAAAATAATTTCAATAAGAACTATAAAATCTGAAAAAAACAATTACTTGTAAAAAATTGAATTAGTAATTAATGAAACTGTCCCATAAATTAAAGCCTAGGCCCAGATGGAAAAACATGAGTTCTATCAAATATTTAATAAATAAATAATACTTTTTATTGTTGTTTAATTACAGATGTCTCTTTCCTCCCCCCATTTCTATACCCTGCCTTAACCACTGCACCTCCCACATTCAATCCTCCCACCGATTTGTCTTTGTCCATAGGACTATTATACATGTTCCTTGACTACACCCTTCCTTATGTCCCCTGCTATCCCACTTCCCCATTCTGGTTATTGTCAAATTCTTAATTTCCATGTCTCTGCTTATATTGAGCTTGCTTGTTTGTCTAGTAGATTATGCTCCACTTATAGGTGAGATCATGTGATATTTGTCTTTCACCACCTGGCATATTTGACTTAGCATAATGTTCTGCAGTTCCATTCATGCTGTTGTGAAAGATAGGAGTTCCTTCTTTGGTTCTACTGCATAGCATTCCATTGTGTAAACATACCACACTTCTTTGATCCACTCATTTACTGATGGGCTTCCATCACTTGAAAATTGTAAATAACATTGCTATGAACATTGGGATGTATAGGTTCTTTTCAATTGGTGTTTCAGGATTCTTAGGGTATAACCCAAGCAGTGGAATTGTTAGTTCAAAAGGCAGTTCTGTTTTTAGTTTTTCGAAGAAATCCCATACTGTTTTCCACAGTGGCTGCATCAGACTGCATTCCAACCAATAGTGTACTAGGGTTCCCTTTTCTCTACAACCTCACTGGCACTGTTTGTTCATTTGGTTATGATTGCCCTTCTGACTGGTGTGAAGTGGTATTTCACAGTGGTTTTAACATGCATCTCTCTGATGGCTAGTGATGCTGAGCATCTTTTCATATGTCTCTGGGCTCTGGGTATGTCCTCCTTGGAGAAGTGTGTGTTCAGGTCCTTTGTCCATTTTTTAATTGGATTGTTTGACTTCCTGGTGTGGATTCATGTGAGTTCTTTATATATTTTGGAGATCACACCCTTGTCTGATATATCATTGGTGAATATATTTTCCCATATGGTTGGTTCCTTTTTCATTTTGCTGATGTTTTCTTTAGCTGTGCAGAAGTTTTTTTATTTTAATTAGGTCCCGTTTGTTTCTTCTTTCCTTTATGTTCCTTGCTCTAGGGGACATATTGGTGAAAGTATTGCTGTGTGGAATATCTGAAATTCTTCCCCTTATGTTATCCTCTAGGACTTTTATGATATCACGACTTATACTTAACTCTTTTCTTCAGCTTGAGTTTATTTTTGTGTATCATCTAATTTGGTGGCTGAGTTTCTTCTTCTTTTTTTTTTTTGCATGTAGCTGTTCAGATCTCCCAACACCATTTTTTGAAGAGACTATTTTTACTCCATTTTATACTGCTTCCCACTTTGTTGCATATTAATTGACCATAGAAACATGGGTCTATTGCTGTGTTATCTATTCTTTTCCATCAATCTATGTGTCTGCTCTTATGCCAGTACCAGGTAGTTTTGATAATAGTGGCCTTGTAATATAGTTTGATATCAGATATTATTATCCTCCCTATTTTGTTCTTTCTCAAAATTGTTGTAGGTCTTCAGGCATCATTATCATTACAAATAAAGTTTTGAAGTGTTTTTTTTTCTCTATCTGTGAAATATGTCATTGGTGTTTTGATAGGGATTGCATCAAGTCTATAAATTTCTTTGGGTAGTATTGACATTTTGATGATATTAATTTTTCCATTCTATGAAAGTGGTATACGCTTCTAAGAATAAAAAATAATAATGTGTCTTTAATTTATTTCTTCAATGTTGTATAGTTTTCTGAGTGCAGGTCTTTTACTTCCTTGGGTAGTTTTATTCCTAGGTACTTTATTTTTCTTATTGCAATAGCAAATGAGATTTTTTCCTAATTTATGTTTCTGATATTTAATTAATGGTATACAATATTCTGTTCAATTTCTGAACATTGACTTTGCATCCCACTGTTTTTCCAAATTCACTTCCTCCTTTCTAATTTGGATGCCTTTTATTTCTTTTTCTTGTTTGATCACTGTTGCTAGAGTTTCCAATACTATATTGAATAGAACTGGTAAAAGCTGACACCCTTCTCTTGTGCTTGATCTTACAATTGAGTGTGATGTTGGCTGTAAGTTTCTCATATATGGCCTTTATTATGTGGAGGTATGTTTCCTCTATTCCCACTTTGCCGAGTGTTTTTATCATAAATGGGAGCTGTACCTTATCAAATGTTTTTGTCTCCATCTATTGAGATGGTCATGTGATTTTTGTCTTTACTTTTGTTTACGTGATATATTATGTGTATTAATTACTGAATATTGTGCCATCTTTGCATCCCTGGGATGAATGCCACTTGATCATGGTGTATGATCTTTTTAAAGTACTACTGGGTGCAGTTTGCCAATATTGTGTTGAGGATTTTAGTGTCTGTGTTCATCAATGGTATTGGTCTGTGGTGTTCTTTCTTTGTTGTGTCTTCATCTGGTTTTGGGATAAGAATGATGCTGGACTCATAAAAAGAATTAGGCAGTACTCTCACTTCTGGGATTTTTTGGAATAGTTTGAGAAGGACAGGGGTTAGCTCTTCCTTAAACGGTTTGTAAAATTTCCTGTGAAACTGTCTGGCCCAGGGCTTTGGTGTACCGGGAGTTTTTTGATTACTGCTTCAATCTCACTAGCTTTTATAGATCTGTTCAGGTTTTCTGCTTCCTCTTGATTGGTTTTCAAAGATTATATTTTTCTAGAAATTTTTCCATTTCCTCAAGTTTTTAAATTTCTTGGTACATAATTGTTCATAGTAATTTCTTACAGTCCTTTGTATTTCCATTGTATAAGTTGTAATTTCTCCTTTTTCTTTTCTGATTTTATTTATTTTGGTCCTCTCTCCTTTTTTCTTGATGATTCTGGTTAAAGGCTTGTTGCATTTGTTTATCCTTTCAAAGAACCAGCTCCTGGATTTACTGATCCTTTGAATTGTTCTTTTAGTCACTATGTTATTTAATTCTGCTCTGATCTTGGTTATTTCCTTCCTTCTACTTGCTCTTGGTTTTGTTGTTTTTCTTCTAGTTCTTGTGGATGTTGTGTTAGGTTGTTTATTTGAAATATTTCTATCATTTTTTAGGCAGGCCTATATAGCTATGAACTTCCTTCTGAGATCTACCTTCACTGTGTCCCATAGGTTTTGGACTGTTTCTGTTCATTTTCATTTGTTTTAAGAAACATTTGATTTCTTCCTTGATCTCATTATTAACCCATTCATTGTTTAATAGCATGCTACTCAATGTCCATGAATATGAATTTTTTGAGTTTTTTTCCTTGAGGTTAGTTTCTAGTTTAAAGCCATTGTGGCCTGACAAAATACTTGATATAACTGTAATATTCTTGCATTTTTGTCTTGTTTTGTGACCTATCACGTGGGCTATATTTGCAAGAGCCCCATGCGCATTTGAAAAGAATATGTATTTTGCTTCTTTGGAATGAAAGCTTCTATATATCAGTTATGTGCTTTTGATCTGGGGAATTGTTCAATGCCACAATATCCTTGTTGATATTGTGTTTGGGAGATCTATCCATTGTTGACCGTGGGGTATTCAAATTCCGTACTGTACATGTGTTGTTGTCTATGTCTTTCTGGAAGTCCTCTAAGACTTTCCTTATGTATTTGGGTGCTCCTATTTTGGGTACATATATGTTAACTATTTATGTCTTCTTTATGGAATCCTACCCTGAATATTATGAAGTGTCCTTTTTTACCTTTTTTAATGGCCTTTGTTTTGAAGGCTATTTTGTCACATATAAATATTGCTATCATAGTTTTCTTTTTCCTGTCCATTTGCTTGGAATATTTTTTTTGCAACCCTTCACTTTCAGTCTGTGTAGGTCTTCTATTCTGTGGTTCATCTCTTGTAGGCAGCATATGTGTGGGTCATGATTTCTTATCCATTCTATTACCCTATGTCTTTTGCTTGGGTCATTTAATGCATTAAATTTAAGTTTCTTATTGATAGGTACTTATTCATTTTTCTCCTTTGTGCCCGTGTTCCTCTTTCTCTCTATTTTTCTTCATCTTCATAGAGCAGTCCCTTTAGCATATCTTGCAATGCTGGTTTGGTGAAGGTGTAAACTTTTAGCCTTCTTTTGTCTGGGAAATTCCTCATTTTGACTTCCATTTTAATTGAGAGCCTTGTTGGGTGAAGTAGTCTTTGTTGCTGTCTTTTACTTTTTTATTACTTGGAATATTCCTTTCCAATCTCTTCTGGTTTGTAGTATTTCTTTTGAGAAGTCAGCTGCTGGCCTTATCAGCACTCCCTTTTATGTCACTTCTTGTTTCTCCCTGGTTGCTTTTGAGATTCTCTATTTGTCTTTAAAACTTGAAATATTAATTTTGATTTGTCTTGGAGTTTGCCTCTTTGGGCTCACCTTGATTTGGACCCTCTATGCTTCCTAAACTTGCATGGCTTTTCCCTTCTCCAGCTTAGGGAAGTTTTCTGTCATTATTTTTTCAAATAGGTTTCCTGTCTCTTGCTTCCTTTCTTCTTCTGGTTTTACTATGATTCGAATATTGTTGTGTTTCTTATTGTCCTGCAGTTCCCTCAAGCTTACTTTATATCTTTTTAGTATTTTTTCATTCTGCTTCTATACCTGGGTATTTTCTTCTACCTTGTCTTCCATCTCACTAATTCACCCTCTGCTTCATCCATCCTTCTTATAATTCTTTTTAGAGTATATTTTAATTCAGATATTATATTCTTCATTTGTTCCTCATTCTTATTTATAGTTTCTATTTCCTTTTTAATGCTGTTGTGGTTCCCACTCAGTTCCTTGCAGTTGTCACTGAGTTCCTTGAGCATCCTTACAACCATTCTATTGAATATTATGTCAGATAACATGTTTGCCTCCATTTCATTTATCTTTTTTTCGCTCGGCTTTTTTATTCCATTCAACTGTGTTTTTTTCTTTGTCTCCCAATTTCATGCGACTCTTTTAGTTTGTTTCTGTCATTCTGGATGCTCTGCTTTGCCAGCTGTTTTCATGGGATGAACTTCTGTGGTAGGAGTTCTGGGGGACTCAGTGGTGTAATCTCTTTGATCTCCTTTCCTGGATGCTCTAGGGTAGCCCTTTGTTCCATTTTTGTGGGTTTTCTTGTACTTGGACTTTATCCATTGGTAGCTTCTTTGTTGTTCAGTTCTCTCCTCTAGTGGGCTAACTGGTAGTCACAACTACCACCTTGTCTTATAATCCACTGTACAGGTATTGGTTAACAAAGCAGTATTTCCATACAACCAAACTTATGCCCACACAAAGAACCGCTCTACCACCTCAGCTATCTCAACCACAATTCAACTAAGGTTAATGAAGTTGAAGAGAGATTGCAGATATTATAAAATATGACGAAGGGACTATGAGATGACTAAAAGAAGGAAAATGTTACTGAGTGGTAAGAGGGAGGAGGATTGATAAGAGATGGCATAGAACTGAGGCAAAGAAAGGAGGGAATAAAATTTAAAAAATAAGTAAAACACAAAAGTGCAATGGGAACATTGGGGTAAGAAAAGGGAAGAATATACTATGAGGTTTGAAGTGAAATTGAAAATGTACTGGAGCAACGGGAGCAAAAGTGCAAAAAAAAAAAACACAGCAGGGTTAATAGCAATGACAGTTGAATGCAGTTTAATAGAGTTGGAAGAGGAATAAGAATATTATAGAAAAAGAAAAGTGAATATGAGATGTCTACACTAAAGAAAAAATGATTTTGAGAGGACGGGGGATGCAAACTAATATAGGTAAAGAGTAAAGCCCAGGTTGAGAGAGGACAAAAGCAGTGAGAGAGGAAACAATGAAATAAAATTCCTCACTCAATTGATCAGGGGCAGTGGTAAGGAAAATGGAGTAAGAGAACAGAATAGTATTCTATGAGATTTAAAGTACAAACAAATAGTGAACAAATAGGAGATCCTTTTGTGAAGTACAACAATAACTGTGGTATTTTTCCCAACTAGACACTGTTTATAAAATGTGGAAAGGAAATATGATTCATTAGATGGAATAAAGAATGTGAGCTGACTTAAGAAAGAAGAGTGCTTATGAGAGGTTAGATGGTGAAGAAATAGTGAGAGTAAGGGATAGAAACATGGTGTGGTGTGAGAGAAAATAAAGTTTGGAAAAACAGTAATAAAGCTCAGGAAGATAGTGAAATAGATTAAGACCAGGAAAAGGTGCTGTGTGGGATTTGGAATAACAATATTATGATAAGAAATACATAATCTGAATAAAAAGAATAAAAAGTAGAAGACCAAGAGTAGTCAGTTACTTGGAATATGAGTGAGGTAAAAGAAGAAAAATTAAAATGCAATATGAAAAATAGAATAAAAACAAAACAAATAATAAAAACAAAAAAAACTTATATAGAAGGAAAGAAGAAAGAATAATAAAAAATATTTGCACTTTCTGATGAATAGCAAAATGAAATTTGTTTCAACTCTTAGTGTTCACCTTCTTAATTCTTTTTGTATCTGTCTCTGGTTTTCTCTCAATTCCAGGTCTTACTACTTACTCTTACTGCTTACTGCTAACAGGTGGAAACAAAAAATAGCCTCCTGTTAATTGTTAAGCCTGCTCAACTGGTTTTCTGGGATCTTCTTAGTTCCTGAATGCAGAGGGAAACTGGGCCCCATTTTTTCCTTTTGTGGCTCTGAAAGGATGTGGTCTCTGACTGGGCTACAATAATCACAGGTGGCCAGTTTCTAACCCACACCCTCAGAGCACAGTGTGTCCCACACTCTCCACTCTGTGCATTTATGCCAGACCAGAGCTGATAAGCCACATCACTTTGCACCCCTTTAATCAGTGTGTGAGTTGCACTGAGTGGCAATAAATGGTACCCCCACTCTTCCTCATTTGTTGGCCTGACTGCTGCCAGTGCACATTCCCTGCATGGTGCACCTCAGTTCCCTTTTTGAAAAAAGTATGTTTGGACTTCCAGTCAAGATGGAGGTGAAGGTAGATGCACTTTGCCTCCTTGCACAACCAAAAGAAGGACAACAAAATATTTAAAAACAAAAATCAACCAGAACTGCCAGAAAATTGAACTGTATGGAAGTCCAATGACCAAGGAGTTAAAGAAGAAACATTCATCCAGACTGGTAGGAGGCGAGGCGATAGAGACAGAAAGCCAGGGCAGAGGGGACATGGCAAGGTAGTGGCTGGAGGACCGGCCAGGTGAGACAGCAGGTGGAGGCCCTGCATTTGCATGCAGACAAACTGAGAGGAACAACAGGGGAGAGAGACAGACTGCTCTATCCAGGGTTCCAGAGCAGGAAAAACACCTATGAATCTCTACTGGTAAAAACCTGTAGGAGTTGCAGCAGCGGGAAAAACCCTCAGCCTCACAGGAGTCTTCATTGGAGGAGTCCCCAGGGTCCTAGAACATACATAAACCCACCTATCCAGGAACCAGCATCAAAAGGGCCCAATTTGCTTGTGGCTAGCAAGGTAAGTGACTGAAAGCTGGTGAGAACTGACAGCAGCATTGGTCCCTCTCGGACACCCCACACACACACAGTGCCACAAAGCAACACGTGGGCTGCCTTGCCCCGGAAAATACCTAAGGCTCTGTCCCTTATAACATAACAGGCACACCAGACAAAAAATATGACCCAAATGAAAGAAAAGATGAAAAGTCCAAAAATAGAACTAAGTGATGAAGAGATAGCTGACTTATCAGATGCAGAGTTCAAAACACTGGTAATCTGGATGCTCACAGAATTGGTGGAGCATGGTCACAAAATAGAGGAAAAAATGAACACTATGCAAAGTGAAATAAAGAAAAATACACAATGAACCAACAGTTAAAGGAAGGAAACTGGGACTCGAATCAACAATTTGGAACACTAGGAAGAAATAAACATTCAACCAGAACAGAATGAAGAAACAGGAATTCAAAAAAATGAGGAGAAGCTGAGGAACCTCTGGGACAACTTTAAATGTTCCAACATCCGAATCATAGAGGTGCCAAAGGAGGAGAGGAAGAGCAAGAAAATGAAAACTTATTTGAAAAAATAATGAGGGAGCACTTCCCCTATTTCCCAAAGGAAACAGACTTCCATGAAGTCCAGGAAGCTCAGGGAGTCCCAAAGAATTTTTATCCAAAGAGGCACACATGAAGACACATCATACCCAAGATGAAAGATAAGGAGAGGATCTTAAAAGCAGCAAGAGTAAAGGAGACAGTTACCTACAAAGGAGTTCTCATAAGACTATCAGCTAATTTCTTGAAAGAAGCCTTACAGGCAAGAAGGGGCTGGAAAGAAGTATTGAAAGTCATGAAAGTCAAGGACATACATCCAAGCATACTCTATCTAGCAAAGGTGTCATTTAGAATGGAAGGGTCAATAAACTGCTGCCCAGATAAGGTGAAGTTAAAGGAGTTCATCATCACTAAGCCCTTACTATATGAAATGTTAATGGGTCTTATCTAAGAAAAGGAAGAAGATCAAAACTATGAAGAGCAAAATGACAACAAACTCACATGTATCAACATCTGAACCTAAAAACAAAACCAAAAGCAAGTTAAATGTTACATTGAAAAAGAGACATTGAAGTGAAGAACAAACTGACAGTGAACAGAGGAGAGGGGGGAAGGGAAGACAGTGGTAAACAGGGGAACGGTGGTAAAGGAGCACATTTGGGGGACTCATGGACAAAGTCAATGGGGGGTAGTGTCAAGAGTTGGGGGAGTGAGGAGTGGTGGGAAGAAAATGGACAAAACTGTACTTGAACAACAATTAAAAACTAAAAACAAAACAAAACAAACAACTAGAACTGGAACAGGAGCACAGAAATGGAGATCACATGGAGGGTCATCAGTGGGGAGAGGAAGGGGGTAAGAGGGAAAAGGTACAGAGAATAAGAAGCACAAATGGTAGGTACAAAATAGACAGGGTGAGGTTAAGACTAGTATAGGAAAGGGAGAATCCAAAGAACTTATATGTATGACCCATGGGCATGAACTAAAGGGGAAAGGGATGTTAATAGGAGGGGGGGGGTGCAAGACAGAAGAGAATAAAGGGGAGAAAAAATTGGGACAACTGTAATAGCATAATCAATAAAATATACTTTAAAAAATTTCTGTTTGGGTACCACTGCTACTTGGAGCCACTGCTCAGCTTTCCACACAGACCAACTCGTTGGCAAGTCCAGCGTCTATCTGAGTCATTACCAGTCATGGCCCACCTCTTCTCCAAACCCCAGGTGTCACCAGGATCCCCCAAATTCTCTGGTACTATCGTGGGGTGCAACTGCTGCCCCAGCCTGGGTACACTGCTGTCTGTGTATCATTTGTTGCCTTTCCCCTGACCCTGAGACTTTATGCATTCAGATCTCTCCTGGCATGAGTCTGGGACTTCCCCATCTTGGGAGGGGAAGGGGCCGCTAGGCTGTTATCACTGACTTGCCTCTCCTCCAATGTTCCTGTAGCAGCCACAGCCTCTGGCACCAGACCCGGGGACATTTCTTGCCATCCTATAAAACCTTACCACCTGTTTTAAAACATCTTCTGCGCACTTTGGCTTCCAAACTTCATATCAGCTGAGATTCTATTGACTGTTCACTTTGTTCTTCAGAAGATCAGCTAAGTGTCCTAGTTGGGTGTGTGAGCAAGCGGGCTCAGTTCCCACCTACATCACCACCATCTTCTCCCCTGGGACCTAATAAAGTAATGATGTGATTATAAATTCTTAGAGGAGGATACAATGGCTTCCAATTTATTCTATGAGGGCAGTACCACCTTGATACCAGTGTCAGAAAAAAAAAACATTAAAATTAAACAAATCTACAGGCCAATGCCCCTCATAAACATGACATAAGAATTCTCACAAAATGTTAGGAAACAAATCCAATAACATTTAAAAAATGATTATATACCATAAGTGGCATTTATTCCAGCAATTTGTTTGTTTTAATATCTGAAAACTAATTAAGGTAATGTACCATATTAATAGAATAAAGAACAAAAAAACATATGATATTATCACTGTATGCATTAAATTGTTTGAAACATATCCATCATGCTTTCATGATTATCACAACATTCATCAAAGTAGAAACAGAAAGGAAATTTCTCATCCTGATACAGGGTATATGTAAAAGCACACAACTAACATTCCCTGTAAGATCAAAATCAAAATAAGGAAGTCTACTCTTGTCACTTCTATTACACTTTGCATTGGTGGTTCTCTCTAGGGCAATTGGAGAAGAAAAAGAAATCATATGCCTGCATATTTTGGAGAAATAAGTAAAATTATCTCTATTTGCAGATGACATAATCCTAAGAAAGACACACTCAAAATGTACACTAGCAACGAACAATCCAAAAATGAAGAAAACAATTTTTTTACAATAGCATCAAAAAACAGTAAACATCTAGGAATATATATTTCTAATTTTTTAAAAGATTTTATTTATTTATTTTTAGGGAGAAGGTAAGGCAGGGCGGGAGGGAGAGGAAAAATCAATGTGTGGTTGCCTCTCGAGTGGCCCCTACTGGGGACCTGGCCCGCAACCCAGGAATGTGCCCTGACTCAGAACTGAAACAGTAACCTTTTGTTTCCCCAGCCTGCTCTCAATCCACTGAGCTACATCAGCCAGGGCAGATCTATAAATAAATTTACGCAAAGAAGTATAAGACTTGTACACTAAAAACTACAAAACAGCATTGAAAGAAATTAAAGGGTACTCACGCTTTCCTTTTCCAAAGCTTACTAAAAAGATGCAGATATCAAGACTGTATAATACTGGCATAAAATAGATATATAATTGAGTGGTATTTAAAGTCTAAAAATAAACCCTTATATTTATGGCCAGTTTATTTTTTCCAAGTGAGTGCCAAGACAGTTTGTTTGGGAAAGAATAGTCTTCTAAACAAATCATGCTGGGGCAATTAAATATCTATATAAATTAATGCTTTAGAACCTAATATCACCAAATTTAAAAAAAAAACTACTCTAAATGGCTTGTAGACATAAATGTTAGCATTAAACAAGATAAATCTCTTAGAAGGAAACAGGGTATTTCTGATCTTGTGTTAGTTAATGGTTTCATATGATTACAAAAGCACAAACAAAACAAAATATGAATGAATGAGTTTTTTGTTTGTTTTCCTTAATTTTTCATTGCTTTCAGTTTGGTAAAAGTGGCCAAATATATGGTGGCAGAAGATTTGAATTTGGGTGGTGGGCACACAATGCAATATACAGATTAGGTATCACAGAATTGTACACTTGAAACCTGTATATTCTGACGGGGGAGGATAAGAACAGTTTAGGAAATTGAAAAGCCAAAGAACTGATATATATAATCTATACACATGAACTAAGAGGGGGAGTGATGATGGGATGGGATGCAGGGTGGAGGGGATAAAGAGGAGAAAAAATAAAAATAAAGAAAAGAAAAAAACAAAAGAAAAAAAGAAACATGTACAATCTTCTTAACCAATGCCACCCCAATAAATTTAATTAAATAAAAAACACAATAAAAATCTGATGGAGAAAAATAATTTTAAAATGAATAAAATGCATTTCATAAGAATTTAAAACTTTTGTGATGAAAATGATCTAATCAATAAAGTCAAAAGATAACCCATATAATGGGAGAAAATATTTGTAAATCATATCTGATAAAGAATGTTTATTAGGAATATGCAAAAGCTCATACACTCAGTAATAATAAGGTAACTGATCCTTAAAAGTGGGCAATGTTATGAACTGATATTTTACCAAAGAAGGTAAATGAATGTCTAAAAAGAACATAAAGATGGTTAATATCATGAATTATTAGGGAATGCAAATCAAAGTTATAATGATATATCACTTTATACACACTATGATTATTTTCTTAAAGGCTAATAGATTTTGGTGAGGTGTAGTAGTATTGAAACCTCATTCACTGCTAGTGTGATGAAAAATTGTATAGCCACTTTGGAAAATAGTCTGGTAGTTCTAAAATTTGCACATAGAATTACAATAGGACCCAATAATTCCATTCCTCAGTACATATCTCAGAGGAGTGAATACATACATTGACACAAAAATTTGCATATAAATGTTAACAAGAGCATTATTCACAATAGTAAAAAAGGTGGAAACACCTCAAATGTTCATTAACTGATGAATGGATAAAGAAAAGGTGGAATATAACCTCAATGAAATATTATTTTTGACAATTAAAAAAGAATGCAGTTCTGAAAGATGTTACAATATGGATGAAACTTGAAAACATTATGCTAAATAAAAGAAGCTGTATACAGAAAGGCCATCTACTGTATGGTTCAGTTATATAACATGTCCAGAACGGGCAAATTTATAGAGAAATAAAGTAGGTTGCTGGTTGCCTAGGGCTGTGTAGTGTGGGAGAATAAGGGTAACTGCTAATGGGCATGGGGTTTCCTTTGGGGTGATAAAATGTTCTAAAATTAGATTGTTGCAATGGCTCCTCAACTCCATGAATATACCAAACAAACAAATAAACAAACACACCCGCTGAATTGTAGACTTTAAATGGGAAAATATATGGTATATATATTACCTCTGAATTAAGTTGCTTACAAAATGACCCCAAAGTTTTACATTTTCTTCAAATTCCCTCTTAGTGCAAAGCCAGCTTCTTTTTTATATTTATTTTTTAAAAGATTTTATTTATTTATTTTTAGAGAGGGGAAGGGAGGGAGAAAAAAAGGGAGGGAAACATCAATGTTTGGTTGCCTCTTGTGTGCTCCCTACTGGGGACCTGGCCTGAAACCCAGGTATGTGACCTACACTGGGAATCAAATCTATGAGTCTTTTGTTGGCAGGCCAGTGCTCAATCCACTAAGCCACACCAGCAAAGGCACAAAAGCAGCTTCTTACTGTTTTTTCTTCATAAGTTTGTTACATCAGAATAAGGGGGTTATATTTCACTGTCTTACTTTTTTTTTTCTAAAACCCAGATAAATTAGAAGATGTGTTACTACTGTTGTCTCAACTACTTTATTTTTCCCAAGAAGACAAGTTTAATAAATCAGAACATTATTTTATCTGGCTGCTGCTGAATGGTACAATGTTTTTTCTTTTTCTTTTTAAAAAAAATCCCGAGTACACATATTATCTAAACTCTTGACATTAGTATGGTCTTGGCTTCTGACTTTTTCAAAGCAATAAAAATATCTTCATAAAACTATTTCTATAAATTAACTGAAACCTGTACAGCCTTTTCATTCTAACCTCCTAAGATTGGATAATCAGGAACCAATAAGCAATATCCATAATTGGGTCACAATATAGAATTTGTGCTAAGGAATGGAAGTTTTTAGGGAGACATATAAAGTTAGCTTTCTAAAACTTTGAGGGTTTTTGTTTGTTTTAATTTAATGGAAGACACTTCCTTAAATAGGCTAGATCATCTATTGTACATTGCCATTTAATGAGGCTTGGACTAGGTGATCTTTTTAAATACCTCTAACCCAGAGATTGTGCAAGATTTCTGGAAAATTTTCTCCACTTATTTTCATAATAGATGAGAAGAAACTTAAATTTCCCTTAAAGTGCACAAAAAAATTCAGGTGCACGCACTCAACAAATGATTTGGCAATTGACTCATTGAATCGAAGTGAATTCAGTGAACATTGAGGTTTTAAATAGACTTACTAGAGAGTTGTTTTGGTTTTAACATTTGCTTTGACTTTGAGTACCAGGTTTAAAATATAATTTCACTATCAATGAACCTATCAATCAGATATTATGTTAATTTTTCTTTGAAATTTTCCTTCAGATTTTGAAATCTGTTTCTTCATCCAGAGAATCTCTCTGATGAAGATACTGACAGATGAGGAAACTAGAGGGGAGCCTAGATTTTACTCTCCAAATAGAAGCAGCTAGATACAAATAAGTATTGCATTTCTTGTCTCTTTCTATGTATGTCTCTCTATGTCAACACATGTACACATATAAACACAGAAACACACATCTAAGGTTTTTATTATTGCACTTCAAATTGTGGTCTTATGCCCTTTGTTCTGGAGAGATGGTGTTTCTTTTAATCTGGAAGCATGAAAATAATTTCTTTGGAGAACATTACCCAAACATAATCCTCTTTTCTTCAAATTACAAGAACTATTTGGAGCTAAAATACTCATCAAAAGGGCAACACATTGTGAAATAATTCATGTTTTATGAACTTTAAATTTTTGAAGGCCCTTATTTAGATCCGGTATATGTTGTTGTGCTGAGCATTATACTATGATAAGCACATAGGCACTATATCTCCCTTCTTGGAGATGAACTTTCCTTCCCTACAGTACCTTAATCACCTAAGTTCCAGTGATTGAAAAAAAATGTATACACAGAGATAAAACTGAGACCCATGTCACTGAAAGCTTCCTAAGGAAGTATTGTCACCAAAACTTCTGAAAACAGTTGTTAACCTGCTGAAAAGTTTATGCTTTGTGGCCATTTATGTGAAACTTTCACTCTCTCACTTATGTGTAAATAAAGGAAATAACCACAAAACTAAGAACAGATTGTGATGTTAGTAGAAATGTGAATAAAACTAAATGTTTTATATATATTTGTTTTACTTTAAAATAAAATACAACAAAAGATGGTTGTTTTACAGTTTTGGACTGGGTTAAATAGACAAGGTGAAATATTTCACTGACCAAAGAGAAATGTGCAAACAGAAGTCCTAAACTTTATTATTTTTCACCTTAATAACAAAAATTATAAATCCATTACATGCTGGAGCTGCAAAAGGCATCTGAGGTTATCTATACTCAATTGCTAGTCTCAGAATGGATTCATACATAGCACTTAGAAGGTGTTTTTTGTTTTGTTCTGTTTTAGTAGTCAGTCCCCCAAATCATCCCATATTATGATATACTGACTCACTTGGTTTATGGTAGAAGTGAAAATCTGTATTTTAAAATAAGATTCTTGAGATGATGCTGACATACATACAGGTTTGAGAAATGCTGATTTCTTCTGAAATGGAATAGTTGTGGCATAGAAAATCTCCTCCAAAGAACAGTAAGAAAATAATCTATGAAGAACAGACGTATAGGAGAAGATACAAAAAAAAAAAGGAAGAAATTATCTTTTGGAGGGAAGGCCTGTTGTAGTACAGGCTTCCCGTGCTAGGTGAGTGTTCTAGGAATGCATCTGTATTAGTGTACCCACTGGTATTGATGTGGAGAGGCTGAATTAGGTTTCAGTGAATATTTTTTGAAGATCCTTTCAATGTGTTTGTCGATTTCATAATGGATGATTTGGAAGTACACCTGCCCATACTGTGCTGAGAGTTCAGCAGTTTTGGATGAAAAACAGCATCACCCCTCTGACTACCCTCCCTACTCACTGATCTTGCCACAAGCAACTTTGTTTGCTTCCCAGATGAAAAAAGTCCTGAAAGGGAAGCATTTTGCTGATGCGGAAAGGGTGAAACAAACAAACAAAAAAAAAGTAGAATCAGCATGTCCTCAAAGTAGCTCAATCTCTGGTTGAATTGTCATACATAAGGTCTTTCAAAAAAAAATGCAAAAGGTATGCCCAGAAATAGTACCAAATCACCAAAATCCAAGATAAGGAAGAATGATAGAAAAAGACCCACAGATGATCCAGATATTTGCAATAGAAAAAAGGACTACAAAGTAGCCACAGTTAATACATTTAATAAAATAAATTTACAGATATTGAAAATAGAGGAAAATATGGATGATTTTGAATCTCTTAAAAATAAAAATCAAGTGAGAATTCCAGAATAAAAAGTTACATCTGAAATTTAAAACACTATAGTTGAAACACTAGAATGAAAAAGGAGATTGGTGAACTGCAAGACAGATCAAGAGCAACACAGAGTGAGAAAAAATGTATATAAAACGCTGGAAAGAATATAAGAGACATATGGAATATGATAGGACTGTTAGAAATAAGTGAGAAAATAACAGCTTACACAGTTATTCAATAGTACCTGTTTTCTGATTTGGATTGTAGTAAATACAATAATATATTCTAGTAATCTTTGAAGTGGACTTTGGTTACTCATGTGATATGCAAGATAACTGACTGGTAAGCAGAGGGTAAATATTAAAACTTAAACTTTAGCCCTGGCTGGTGTAGCTCAGTGGACTGAGTGTTGACCTGTGAACCAAAGCGTTGCCAGTTCAGTTCCCAGTCAAGGCACAGGTCTGAGTTGCAGGCCAGGTCCCCAGTAGCGGTGCACAAGAGGCAACCACACACTGATGCTTCTCTCCCTCTCTTTCTCCCTCCCTTCCCCTCTGGCTAAAAATAAATAAATAAATATATATATTTTTAAAAAAATATTTTACTTTATATTCATTGTTTAAGATTTTCATTATATATATAAATTATACATGGTAGTGCATGAATTTACCTGAATGAGAAACAAACATATTGGTTTGTCAATGCATTAGCAAAACAGTTTTTTTTTAATCCCCATCTGAGGATATGTTTTCTTACGGATTTTAGAGAGAGAAAAGTAAGGGGAGGGAGAGAGAGAGAGAGAGAGAGAGAGAAAGACATTGATCAGTTGCCTCCAGTATGTACCATGTCTGGGGATCTAATCTGCAACCCAGGTATGTGCCCTGACTAGGAAGAGAACCTACAACCTTTTGGTGTATGGATGACACTCCAACCAACCAAGCCACTCAGCCAGGACAACGGAAAAGTGTTTTTTATATAATAAAATATATATATAGTCAAAATTTTGGAAAACATTGACCTATATATGGGAGTGGTGGCCTGGATATTAAATATCAGCACTGTAATATTTCCTGATAAATGATTATTTTGTTCTATAATTTTGTCTGAAATTGTGCTTTTTGAAGAAA
>PVJD01014504.1:0-28843 GCA_004026545.1 Mormoops blainvillei
GCCTATGGGCCAGGTCCCCAGTAGGGGACGTGTGAGAGGCAACTGATCAATGTTTCATACATAAACGTTTCTCTTCATCTCTTTCTCCCTCCCATCCCCATCTCTTCAAAACAACAAAAATAAAAATTTTTAAAATAAAAAATATATCTATAATTTAATAGGTATGATTAAAAAATAAAAACATGACTTTGGACTTCATTATAAAAATCATAATTGAGTACATATGCTTTTAAAAATAAAAATGTAGTTCTTTATTATAAAATACAATTTTACATTTACATAAAATTATAAATATATTTATACGAATATTACAAAAAATCTTCAGTTCTGCCCCTTAGCCCATGAAGCCTAAAGTGTTTATGATCTAGCTGCCTTTTACAGAAAAAAGTTACCAACACAAGATAGGAAACACAAAATAAAATGATACAAATTATGCCCCAATATGTAATTAATCATAATAAATGTAAATGGTTAAACTTCTCCAATAAAGACAGAAGATTGGACTAGTGTCTGTTTCTTCTGGCTATAAACTGCCGACCAGAACTATACCTAGGATTAGACCTCAAAGAAAATTGAAAGTTAAGAGACAGAAAAGGCATAGCAGGCACATTCTAAAAGAAAGCTCCTAGAGCAACGTTAACTTAAAAACAGAATTTAAATCAAAAGATATTGATCCGACATTCCCAACCTGGAGCGCTGCGCCACCCCTCCACCAACTGCTGGTCCTGCATTCCCCGTGGTGCTCGGAGACACTCCCTCACTCCCTCCCTTAACACCTCCACCTCTCGATCACTCGGCTTCTTTTTTTTTTTAAGATTTTTATTTATTTATTTATTTTTAGAGAGAGGGGAAGGGAGGGAGAAAGAGAGGGAAATATCAATATGTGGTTGCCTCAGGAACGCCCCCTACTGGGCACCTGGCCTGCGACCCAGGCATGTGCCCTGACGGAATCAAACTGGCGACCCCTTGGTTCGCAGGCTGGCACTCAATCCAGAGCCGCACCAGCCGGGGCTCAATCTCCCTACTTCTTAGGTAACTCTTGAGAGCCTTGCTCTCCACGTCCGTTGCCACAACCTTGGCTTAGGCCCCTCTCATCCCTGGGGTGTTCCAGCAGTGTCCGGACTCCCACGCCATCCAGTTCTTTGCCTGCAGCACCACCATATTTGCATCTTATACCAACATTCCTCTTTGAGGTCTTAAAATACCGTGAGTGCACGCTGAAGTCCAAACGCCTTCTCATTCGGCCCTTACCAAGAACCCTTTGCCATCTTCCCCAAGCTGCCCACCTGTCTTCCATCGTCCTCCTCTATGACTCCCGTCTCCCGTTCCCCCTCCTTCTCGTCTTCTGCTCCCACCTGCCTCTGTCCCCCTCCAAGTGTGCCAGGGCCAGTCCTTCCCCTTCACACACACACACACACACACACACACACACAGTCCACGGTGTCGGACACCCTACTTTAGTGCACTCAGCCCATTCCTACAAAATACCACAGACGAGGGGGCCGATGAACAACAGACATTTACCTCTCGCAGCCCTGGCGGCTGGAAGTCCTAGATCGGGCTGCCCACAGATTTAGTGTCTGTGAGGGCGCACGTCCTTGCAGACGGACGCTCATGTTTTCTCGTTCACGTCCCACGCAGCAGGGCAGGGAAGGCGGTGGGGTCTCCCATCCCACTCAGCAGGGTGCCACCTTTGCTTCGGCCATTGGGATGTCCACATATGGGACACAAACACTCAGACCACAGCGCCCCCTAAGGAGTGATTATTCAAAAGTATTTTTCTTTTCCACGAAAAACTATGTGGCTTTTTTTTTTTTTTTGAGAACATGCATCCACTCGGTCCTTTCTGACAAGCTGGCATTACAGAGCAAGGAAAAAATACCACTTTCTGCATCAAGTGCCCGTATGGGAATTGAAGTGTCCGATTAAAAACGGGATTGTATGGCACAGAAATGAGGCTTGCCGTAATAAAATGGGCTCATCCTCACCCTGGCCTGCAGGTTACCCAGTGAGTCCGAGGTTTGCCCTGTCCGTGGGCCGCTCCCACCGTGGCGTCCACAGAAATACCCCAAGTGCACAGTCAAGCGGGGTGTAACCAATAAGACCGCTTGGCAAAAATAAACAGGACCCACGCATCTTTAAACTTCTGCTGGTCTCACGTCGCAGGTTGTCGTTTCTCGAGTCGTTTTTCTGACTTGAATGCATGCAGCTCAGCGTGGAGAAGGCCTGCCACCCACTGAGGAAGAGTGGGACCAGACTGTCTGTTCCTGTGTCCTAACCTCGAGGCCGCGCTGCCTCAAAGCTCAGTGGGCAGCAGCGTCGGGTTAGTGAAGCCGGAGTCACATCATTTGTCACATAGTTAAGGGGGGAAAGGGGCAGATTAATTAGTTTTTGACTGAATTTCGGAGAGGTCTATGGGTTCGTTCTGCGAACACTGAGTGTTTAGCGTGTACTTGGGACTCTACAGGAGCTCTCTGCTGGCGCGCTGGGAAAGGCTGCGAGTAAACCAAGTAGGGCAGTGAACTTGGGGGAGGGACTACATCCCTCTCCTGGCAGCATGTGGCCCAAGAACCTTAATTATGAGGAAGCTCCCGCTCGTGACCCCTGACGGGCTGGGCAGATGTTCGCCACGTGAGCTGAGGGGAGGCACTTTTGGCCACGGGAAACCCAGGTGAGCAAAGACTTAAAAGTCTTGAAACAGCAAAGAGGTAGAGATGTACAGGGTGTGGGGTGAATGTGCGGCCCCCTATTACTAAGGTTCCATCCACTGAGTGAAAGAGTGAAGCCATGACAGGTGAGGTTGCTTTCGTCACACTTGACATTGGAAAGAAGCAGAAATCAAGTCAGAATGGCCTGATCGGTGGAGAAGAGTCCAGCTCAACCACGAGGTGCTTCCGCGGGGGGAGCCTGTTGCCAGCACCATGGCTGCCTTTCTGGGGTAGAGCGTCTTCAGAAACCACTGTCATTAACATTTTTATTTCACTCCAGTATCACCTGGGTCTAGGCAATTGTCACAGGTGTGCTTATTCTGTCAGTAGACTCCAACACTCAAATTTTGTGTGAACCGACAGTCAGGCCCCAGATGAATCCGACCGTTTCTCTCTGCGAGGATACGTCTCAGGCTCGGGCGTTGGTGGCTTTGCCGGGACCCAGCCTTGGCCAGTTTCGTGCTTTGACTCTCAGCAGAAGTAATTCAGGGCTGATGCTGCCACCCGGCTTCTGCAGGTGGCGTTCAATACCGAGTCCCTTTCCTCGGCGCCCCCACTGGCTGGACACAGGAACAGACAGTCTGGTCCCATTCTTCCTCAGACATTTTCCTGAAAATCAACTCAATATCGAATTTACAGCTTCCACAAGTTTACAGTGAAAAATCTGATCAGATTACGTATGTCATCAAGTTTTATTGTTCTCTTGAAATGGGAAGGAATAAAATGTAATAAAAATGAAAATATTTTCAAAAGAGATTTCTTCTGATGTCACTCTGAAGAACATCCTCAGTTTCTACTTACAGTTAGGTTGATAAACAGTGGAAATAAAAACTCTACGGCTACAAAAATCTCTTTTTAACTGAATTTATATGAAACGCTTAGGTAGCGCTGTCGGCGATATTGGCTGCAAGCCAACCTCCCCGCTGTGTCTGCTTGTGCAAACGGCGGTCCCGTGCGCCCAGACGGCCTGCCCAGGCCTCACCCAGACAGAGGAGGGTGCCGCGTGCCGGGTCAGTGCCGGGGAGGGTCTCAGGCTGCAGCGCCTTCTCTCGTCCCTCCAACCCAAATTTCCTGCATCAGACAAGCCTACGAGTGTCTCTTTCATTTCCCTCCCCAGCTGAAGCCTGTGTACGTCATGGACTCACCGTTTCCACCTCACGGTAGTTTACCAATAGGAACACTTCACCTTAACCATGGAAATGAGAACGGAGCTTCCTGTAAGAGCCGCAGGTGTCATGCGGTGAAATCACAAGAAGATCCCATTTCATGCACTTGTGCGAACTGGTCATAACGCTGGCCTCTGTGATTCGGGTCTTTGTTTTCCCAGGAAGGTAGCAAACGGGCCTCCCCTCCCTCTGCTCTGAACGTGAGCATAGGAGGTGAAGCCGCATTGCTCAGACGGCACTGACGACGCTTGGATTTTGGGGAGAATATGTTTGGAGGAAGCGTCCTCATCCGAGGGTTCGGCCGACTCCCACGCACACTTCCGCACGTGACACAGAGCTGACCCAAGCAACGTCTAGAGACCTACGTGTTTTAATTCACCATAAATCTAACTGATTCTTCGAGTTGTACAAAAAAGGAACACTAAATTGGGAGAAATTTTTAAATGACCTCTTACTATCCTTCAAGCATCGACAAAACTCAGCTTGGCACCAAGTTCCTTGATTGAGGGAAAGAAAAAAACGGTCATTAGTTTCACTTGAATCACCACAATTGCTCAGTAACAGACGTGAGCTACCATCAAATGGCTCCTCTGTCTCGGGCCTGCGCCTGGCTAACGCCTCTCCAGCGCTCAGGGCTGTGGCCGGTTCGGCGTGGATTACCAGGAAGGAAAGACCCGCTCACACAGCTGCCCTGTTTTGCCAGCACAAGAGGCGCACAGGTAGCTACGTGAATCAAGGTGACTAGACACCAACTGAGCCTGGGTTCCCTGCCCCGCCAATCACTCCTCTTCCCAACCTGTGATACTACTGTGACCAAGGTCATTTCCCAAAACAGAAGTCACCTCTGGGAGTACCCAGGGTCTCCAGAAAATGGTGGGACTTCGCCAGAAACTCAAGTTCCGTTGGTGGAGGCAGCAATAAACCTTGGCAGCTTCAACCGCTACGGCCTTTGGGAAGCCGCCCTCCCGTCAGCCCGTCGTTCCATCGCTTCCCACAGCACTTTCTTCCTAATACTAGTTATTGACCTCATTTTATTCTTTCTTGTGTTCTGGCTACATCGCCCGCATGTCTCCCGAACTGGATTGTCAACTCCTTGTGGACAAAGAAGTTGGATAACTTTGCTTCCTCCGAAGACCCACGTACAGGCACGTGGGTGGACTCGCAGTAAATACAGGACAAGGGCACGGGCGGATAAAGTGTCAGACTGTGTCGTGTTTGTGATAACGGCAACTGGACGCCAGAGAAGGCCCTGGATACCCCTCCCCCCTTGGTTTGCGTTGGTGGAAACTCGCCTGCCATTTCTAGCTTGACAGGGGAGAGTGGGCACTTGGTTCATCTTTGGAAGGTCCCGGGGACTCTGGGAAGGGTAGAAGCAGCCCAGGTTCCCTTGAGGTCCCCTGCCCCCTCCCCAAGCAATTATCTTCCAAGGACCTAAGATGTGCTGTTTGACCTGTAATTGGCCTCAGAGGGGCTGGTCACCTTCAAGGTCCCTGGAGAAGCCTGGCCCCCGGTCTCCCTCCCGCACGCCTCCGCCGTTTCCTCCTGAGCAGCACCTGCCCATCTGCCTGTTGCCTGCCCCGCCCACCCACCTCTGAAGCCCCGGGCCACCCCTGGCTGAACGCCTGTTAGCAGCTCCCTTCCTCCTCCGAGGCCCCGGTCGCGGGCCCAGGCCACGAGGCGCTTCCACCCGTGCGAGGCAGCAGCCCCAGCCTCACACTCTCCTTGTCCCTCCTGCCTCACCAACTTCACACACAGCCTCCTCTGCCTGAATCCTAGTCCCAGGGTGCCCACTGCCATGACCCTCGACACCCCTCCTTGCACCCCCATCGCGGGGCACATCCTCTGGGAAGCCTTCTGGGTGCGGCCCGTCCGTCACCCTCGCCACTCCCTTAGCTCCCCTTTGACCACGAAGCCCACTCTCCATCCCTCACTTCTGGGTGGGGAGAACATTAGGATTTTCAAATGGTCCTGAGTAAAGAAAGAATGGTTTCTAAGTTTCTAGAAGATTAGAAACAAAGACTACAAACAAAGCAAAGCAAAGAAGGACATGTGACAGACCACGTGTGGTTGGCAACGCTTAAAACGGCCCTTTTCAGAAACAGCGTGCCGACCTCGTAGGAGACCGCTGCCTGGCGCATAGTAGGTGCTCAGCAAACACTGGCCACCCGAAGACCGCTTGCCCTTGGCCGCCAGGGGGACAGCTGTCTGGGGGAAGGGCTCCGTGGTCCTCATTAGCAGCTCGGCCCAGATTAACCTTCAGATTCTGAGTGACAGTTGCCCCTGACGGAACCTGAGTGTATTTAGAGGGTGGAAGAAAGACATCCGTCTGATCTGTTCGCACCCAAATCTGCCAGAGACATTTTAAATGCAAATAGCTAGACCAGGGGCACCTCTCTCCAGCGAGTCCCCAAGGCGCCGTCACATTTTAGGAGAACAAATTGAGGCGGGCTGGGGGAGGCCTGGCGTGTCTCCTCCACGTAGCCCTCTGACCACGGGCACCCTGTGTGAGCCACCGCTACGCACCCTGTAATAAACATTGTCATGATTTCATACTGTTTTCCTAAAACCTGTTTTACCAACTTTTGAGTTCACATAGGCCTTTGAGAAATTAAAACAGGCTCTGTAGTCAGACTCTGACATTTCCAGGAGCCATTTTTTCTCTGCCTTGAATGTCAAGGTACACGGGAGAATCTCTAATTAATGACAAAGAACAAGGGACAGTCAAGTTTATTCTGACTTAGTCAGATAAACAGGTTTCCGAGCTCAGCCCGCGGCGTAATAAACAGCCTGCCCCCTGGTCTGTTTTCTCCTGAAGAGAGAGCCAGTTCTTAGCACAGTCCATTAACGGACAGAATAAATGTATGAGCTCGTTTTCCAAGCCATTTTCCTGTGTTTCCTTGTGGCCCCTACTTTTGCTTAAATAAAAATCTGTACGAGGCTATAAGGGTGTTACTCCTGGCAGTGGGTACAGGCAGAGGCTCGGAGGCTAGAAGGAAGGTGGCAGGTTTCAGTCACGTGACAGCTCGGGATGGCACGGGGCCCAGCACGTACTGGCGGCCGGCAGCAAGACCGGGAGGTCAAGCAGGGGCTGGGTCGCCAGGGCCGTTGAGGGCAGGCCAGCCAAGGGGTCGACACTCGCGGTGCTGAGAGGGGCTGGCTGAGGAGACGGGGTTACGAGGACGTGGCGGGCGCGCTTTCTTTTGGGGGTGATGGTGGTGGATGGCAGGGACCCGGGGCTGACTTCCCACACAGGCTCTGCTTCACCCTCCGGACGACTTGGGGGACATCGCTTACGGCACCGGCTCCCGGGCTTGCTCCTTCCCCACGGCGCAGACGCGCCATTGCCCACGGCTCCCGTGAGGACAGAATGAGGGACGACACCCGGGGTGCCCAGAGCAATGTCTGGCGCAGGTAGGGACGCGATACACATTAATTATTTGTGCTTCGGGCCCAGGCCTCTTCTGAAAGCTCGTTTGTAAGAACAATAGGAACAAACGATGTGCGAGACTTTATTGTGACCTTTTAAAAAATTAATTCCTGGACCCCTCCCCACATGAAGTAGAATTCACTGCTATTTTCTTCATAGATTGGCAAACGGGGACAGAGAAGGCCAAGCCACTTGCGCCAAATGACACAGCCCCTAGGTGCAGAGCTGGCTTCTGGGCCCAGATAGTGTGGCTAGAGCCTCCCCACAAGCACGAAGCCCCTCCGCCTCATACCCATACATTGCCCTCGGGTCCCCAGGAACATCTCTGAGCTGGCTAGACTCTTCTCAGCATGGCCTTCCACGCGGACGCGCTGAGGTGGACAGTCCAAGCGGCCAGTTGTTCCCTGGCCCGTGGGCCTCTAACGAGCCGTGCTGGGACTCTAACCACAGCCGGAATCTTCCCCTCCCACTTCCACTCGCCCTGGGAGGCCCACCTGCCGAGCACCAATCAGCTTGATTGCCGGAGTAGCTTCTGTCTGCAGGTCTGCTGGGGCATCGTGTGACGGAGAGCCACACCAAAAGCGTCGTTCTCCTGCCGAGCTTGGTACCAGTAAATCTACTTGAGTGAGTGCCATGGATTGCGAGACCCTCACCTACCCCAACTTGCAACACCCAGGAGCTGTGATTTATATGCGTGATTTCTGCATATATTACTACATATGCATATTATACTTACAGGCGCACACATGCTATTCGTGCGTGCCATTTGGTAAGAGCTATGGAGGGCCAAGTCAGCTTGGTTTCCTAAGGAAGCAACGTAGCAATAGATGTCGCTTTAAGAGCCAGAGAAGATAGAAGGTAGATGAAATACGTGTGTGTGCACAAATATATGGATGTATTCTAATCCTGGAAACTGTGCTTTCTGCAGAGAAGAAAATGTTAACTGCCTGAGTTTTCCATAAAATGAGAAAGTTAACCAGGGTCCCACCAATGCCATCAATAACTTACAGTTTGACACGCCAGACATGGAAGCCCCTCGGACCCCAGTGCCTGCTCAGAGACCGTTGGTCCCAGAGGCGTCTGCCTGTCTCGTCGCTGCCGGATCACCTGGCTGAGCGCTTCAGGGCTGGGCTTAGCATAGAGCCACCTGTCAGGCTGGCTGGACAGCTAGGAGAGGCGCCTTGAGAGGACGACAAAGGGGAACGTGATGACCGTCATCCTACTGGAAACCCAAATCACTGCTCTGTCTGTCCCAGAAATGACCTGTCCCCACACCATGCCCAGCAGCTCCCTGCTGGCTTAAAGTGACCCAACAAGAAAGCTGCGAGGCGCCTGGGCTGTTTCACGTTTGTGAAATTTCCTGCCCCTCTGATCGTGAAGAGAGGACACATTTGGAGAGTTTCGCTTTCGTATCCCCAAAACCCACGCTGTGGTTTACCATTAGACGCGCACGGGCACACAAGCGGGTCATCCTTAGCCATCAGGGGTCGGTTCGATTCAGCAACAGAGAATCGAGACCTGTTACATGTTTCGAGGTAAACATTTTTAATGATTATTCTATTTTTTTTAATCTTACGATCAGAGATGTAAATGTAAAAAGAAACAAACATAAGACCTGACAACTACTATAATAACGCATGAGTGAAACCTTAAAATTGGGGTAGGAAGTGGGATAGGCGGGTTGCGTGCTCTCCTTTGGCCCTTTTCTCTTTGACCTTCCAACGCCTGAAATCCAGTTGTGAGAGCTGGTGCTCCGGGAGACGTTTTGAGGGCGTGGAGGTGAGGGGAACCCCTGAGAATGGCAGAGCAGCAAGGGGGGAGGCCTGGACCCCGGCGATTTTGTGGCCTCCCCCTGACTACCCTCACCTCGAAGAAAAAGTAAGCCTCTGTTTAGTCTGATGGAGCGTGCGAGCTCTCAGCTCGTATTCAGCAGGACTTGCCCGGGAAAATTAGCCAAAGTCTGAAATAAATGAGGAAGAAATGGTGTTCCTGTGGACGGGGAGTGGGGGCAGGGTGAGGTGACAGAGGGCACCCCCCGTCCATGCCTGAGCTCAGCTCCACCTGCTCTGCGATGATGGGTCAAAGGGAAGGGCCGGCTTCAGCCCCCGTTGCATCGGTGACAAGTGACGATGGACTCGACAACACCTGCCTGACTCCCTCCCTCCCTCCCTCCCCATCTTCTTTTCCTTCCTTCCTAAGTCCTTGCTGAGTGTCTGTCACACAGAGTCGTCACTGTGCATGCAGTCTAGAGGTTCAGTGACAAGCAGGACATGCGAACCCTGCTGCCCTGTCCCTCATGCTCGGGCCCTAACTTGTGTTGGCACAGGGAAGGTGGTGAAGTCATTATTTATGCCTGGCCTGGAGAGACATCAGAGAGCATTTGGTGCAGGGATGTGGGAAGGAAGGAAGGAAGGAAGGAAGGATGGAAGGAAGGAAGGAAGGAAGGAAGGAAGGGGAGACACGGGTGGTGGGGGAGGCCTTTGTCATCTCCCAGGAAAATGCACCCACACACCCCGCTCTGGGCTTGGTCAGCCCAGTGACACTGGCCAGGTCCCATCGCCTGGGTCCTTGGCTTGCACTGTGACTAGCAATTTGCATAGGGCCAGAGCGCTTCTCCTCAGCCTCCCGAAGCCAGTATTTACCCACAAAGCAACTGCTATTTACTGACACCTTCCATCTGAAACTCGATGCCCACAGCCACTTGTGCCAAAAGTGGGGCGTCCCCTTGTCTTTGAAGGACCCCAGCTTTCGTTTTCCAGAGTCAGACACTGGCTCTCTTCTCTGGTTCAGCCTTTTTTAGGGTGCCTGGCGGACAAGCTGGAGCAATCGCTTGCTGTCACAGAGCAAGTGGTCTGGTGTCTCTGTAAGTCAGGGACACTGGACCTCTGCTTTCCGGAGAGCATTTCCATACTTTGCGGCCAACATTTGCTCTTCTCTAAAACTTCAGGCCCAGGCGATCGTGTGGAAGGGGACGGCAGGCAAGTGAGTTCTCGTGATCCGCCCCCTGGCTTGAGAAAACGTCAGAACAGGAGAACAGTCGGATACAAACAACAAAACCCATGTGTCCTAGTAGAATAAAAAGGGCTGAAGTGATGACAGTGCAGCTGTTCCCTCCGAGACCTGACAGCGATGTGCTTATTGTGTTGTAACTTGAAATTTACAGCTAGCGTCCAGGAAGAGGCCTTCGTTGTTTTTGTGAAATTGTGACTTGGGATGGTGGGGTGGGGGGGACGTGTGAGAATGAGGTCAGCTAAGCCGCGTGTCTCTTCAGCATAAACCAAGTCCTCCTCGGGCGGGTTTCCCTTTGATCATAACCAGAGCTGGTGATTCTATGCCTCTGGGTCTGGGAGAGAAGAAGGTACTAGAAGACCAGTTGGTCTAACAATGTCTTCTCCCATCTGGTGCTGAACTTTCTATCATTTTGACAATTACTCCACTTGGTCAAAACCATGTTTCTCCACTCTCCAAGGCGCCCCAGCCCTGCCACTATTTAAGATGCGATGTGGCGACAGTCCGCGTTGGCTGAGCAAGGGGGCCGGGGGCCGGGGGCCAGCTCGGGCCCTGCCGTCATCCATTAGCTGTGGGACTAAAATAAAAATTGACTCCTCTACTCTCATTATAAAACTAAGACAACTGGACAAATTTATCTGTCATTTCCTTTCATCTATGAGGAACATCACCTGGTTGATGAAATAAATCATCAATGAGTTAAGAGGCATCTGTGAGTTGCGGCACCCAAGGGGGTCCCCTTGAGAGGCAGAACAGTGAAGAAACGGAGCAAACAGGGGTGTGGTAGCCCCCTGCAAGGACAGGAGAAAGTCCTCTTCCAGGAGCAGAGCGGGGCCTTCCCACTGACCGAGCCCAAGGAGGCCACACATCTGCTGCCCCCCACCCCCAGTGGGAGGAGAGCTCCAGTGAGGAAGCCCCTTTCCTACAAGCCCAGGAGACCAGCCCTCCACCCGCCGGGCACCCCTTCTTCGGACCCAAGGCTGTTTGCTTGTCGTATCACTCAGTGTCCTTCAGTAACACCCTGGACCCAGACGTGACCTCTGGAGAGCTAGGAGCTTGGGACTGGCAGGCTTCTGTCGGCCTAAAACAATAGGTTTTGGATTTTTGTTGTTATTTTTGCTATTTCGGCACCCCTCTGCTCCATGGGTGAAAGAGCACTGGGGGCGGTGACCACCCCTGTCCTGGCAGTGCCGGGAGCCCACACTCAGGGAAGGACGGGCAGGCACCCTGGCTGGGACAGAGCCGCCGGGCCGGAACTAGAGGCACCTGCACGGGGGGTTGTCTGGGCGAAGGGCCGGCTCCTAGGGCCTTCAACACTTCCTCACTGCCCAGGGCAGGAAGGACCCAGGGCTGGAGGGGGCACTCGCCGCTTCACATGTGTTCCCACCGCTCACACGGCGCAAGCCCTCCTCTCTCTCAGCCTCTGTCTACCCGGCAGGCACCAGCAGCAGAGCGGACGCACCCATGGGGCGTCAACTCACAGGGACACCATCCCTTGGGAGCAGTTACAGCCACGGTCCTCCAGCGTTCAGCTGCCACCAGTGCACTATTCAGACCAGCTCCGAGGCACAGTCTGTCCCACCACCCGACAGCAGAGCTTTCCCGGGAAATACCGAAATGGCAGGAAGTGAACAGCAGTTCCCTGAGGACACATCTCACTAATAACAGTGCAAAGTCAGCTGAGATGAAGCCTGGAGCTCAGAGCCCTGGGGCCTGATGCTAGGCTACAGCGTGTGGTTCCCGGGGCAGAGCCGGAGGGGGCTGTTCTCCTGCGGGGGCCCCACTGCCTCTCCAACGGCTCCCTGCACCGCAAACGTGGGGAGCTGGGCTCACCTAGTTTCACAAAAGGGAAAATCCTCTTGGAATTTCTCTCAGTTAGCAAAAACAGGTACTCATGTAGGTTCTTTGTAAAATGTAAGTGGCTGGCGTCATGTGAACTTTCAACAGTGGGGGAAACTTGTAACCTGTTTCTGATTCTCGGGTACCTCGTTGGCATCTCAGAAGCAATGGCTTATGGAGACATTATCAAGTTGATGACCAGGAAAAAGGGGCTGTGCACAGGAGGTACTGCTGGGACTGTCCCCAGGGCTTCTGTAAAGTGGGGTGCAGAAAAAGTCCTGCACTTCTCCCCCTCACCCGCCCCGCCCCCCCGCGCCCTCCCTCCATCTCAGCTGGCCTTCCCTCTTGCCCGAGATAGCTCTTTTCTGGAACTTAAATGATGAGTGAATTTTATATCATTCATTAAATGACATCCAGTCAAGTCTCAGTTTGCAAAGAACAAAAAGAAAACCCTATAACCTCATATTTTCAGAGAATAGCTTTGATTTTTAAAACTCTGGGTTTCCGTCAGACGAGTTGACATTCTGTGAGAGTTCTTCATGGCATAGGATTGTAATAAAATTATCCTCAAGACATTCTATGCATTAAGATGACGTATTGCATTAATGGTAGAAAAAGCACAGATGTTAAAGCTGGTCCTTTCTGGGTTCCAATCCATTCCAGCTCACAACTTACCGGGTGGCCTTGGGGACATTCCTAACCCTCTCCGAGCCTCAGGATTCTCATTGACCTACTTGAGTACCTAGCACGGTGCCAGGCATGTAACAAATACTAAAACTGGAAGTTCCTTCTCTTTCTTATCCATTTCTAGGTAAGGAAACAACTGTCCTGGAGGTTATGTAACTTGCCTAATACATGTTGTATAATAATTATTGTGACTTGCTAATTGTTGTTGTTATTTTTATTATTATTGTTCCCACTATTATACTAACATTCGCTGAGCACTTCTTTCTCCCAGGCATGGTGACCCGTTCTTATCCATGCCAGGGGAACATTCTTGTCTACACACACCAGGAGAGATAGGCAGAGGGCTGAACACTATCCAAAGCTTTAAAGCCACTTATAATTAGGTTTCAAAAATGTTAGCAAGCAACCAAAGAACAAATAGATACACTGGACATCATACAAACTAAAGACTTGTCCTTCCAAGGACATCATTAAAGGGTGGGAAAATGACCCACGGAATGGGAGGACAATTTTGCAAACTGTATTATCTGATAAGGCCTGGTATCTGGATTCTATAAAGGACACTCACGACTCAATAATAAAAAGACAACCCAGTGAAAAAAAATAGGTGAAGGGTCTGAAGAGACATTTCTCCAAAGAAGATGTGCGCATGGCCAACAAACACACGAAAAGGAGGCCGACATCATTAGCTCGGGGTGGGGGGTATGTAAATCGAAACCACAATGAGGTGCCACTTCATGCCCACTGGGGTGGTGAAAATTCAAAAAGACAGAGAATCACAAGCATCAGTAAGTGTGGGGAGAAAACAGAACTTTTGCACACTGGTACTGGGGTTGTAAAATGGAGCATTCACTTGGAAGATGACCCAACAGTTTCTCAGATGGTGAAACACAGAGTTACTATACGACCCAGCAGGTCTAGCCTGGTTACGCACCCAAGAGAAGTTAAAACATGTATTCACACAAACAAATGTTGATAGCAACGTTATTGATCGTGACCG
This sequence comes from Mormoops blainvillei, assembly GCA_004026545.1. Classification (NCBI taxonomy): domain Eukaryota; kingdom Metazoa; phylum Chordata; class Mammalia; order Chiroptera; family Mormoopidae; genus Mormoops; species Mormoops blainvillei. The sequence continues at coordinate 13,837 of PVJD01014504.1, forward strand.
AAAGGAAGAAGCAGCCACGGACCGGCTAGTGGATAAATAACTGTGGTCTCTCCACACAGTGGAATGTTATCTGGCCATAAAAAGGAAGGAAGCCGATACCTGCATGCTACAACGGAGTTCAACCTTGAAAACATGATCCTAAGTAAAAAAGCCAGTCACAAAAAACACATATTAAATGTTTCCGTTTATATGAAATGTCTAGAATAGGTTAATCCATAGAGGACAGTAGATCAGTAGTTGCCTAGGGCTGGGGGTTGGAAGGGAGTGGGGAGTGACTAACGGATACCAGGGGTTCCTTTTGAGGGGATGAAATGTCCTAAAACCGACTGTGGTGACAGTCACTCAACTCAGTGAATTGGCTACAAACCACTGAGCCGCGTGCTTTACATGGGTGAATGGAATGATATGTGAATTATATCTCAATCAAACTACTATTTAAAAAAATAAGCAAGTAGTTAGTGTCAGTTGCTTTTTTTTTTTTTTTTTTTTTTAGCTGAACTCAAAGTTTCAAGGCAGTGGGTGCGCCCCTCCAAGCTGGGAAACAACGTAACCGAGGAACTGTCCACGAGCCGTGGTGCTGAAGGCAGCCCCACCGGGCGCTGGGAGCGACCCCAGGCACCAGGCCCCTCTGCCCTGAGCCAGTCCAGCCAGGAACACCTTCCGGCTGCATCTCCAGCTGGGAGACGCCGGGGCTTCTCCTAAGGCATGGTTTAGGGGCCGCCTCCTCTGGAGCCTCACTCAGCCCTTCCGGTGGGGCGAGCCAATTGTCAGTTTCTCTGCTCAGGCTGGTCACACGGAACTGCCATTGGATGAATGAATACTTATCTCCCCTACCCCTGCCAGCTAGGCTTCCAGCTCCTTGAAGGCAGGAACTGAAACATTCACGTGAGGGTCCCCATCCCCGGGGACAGTGCTGTCTCACGGCATGGGAAGGCCGAGGAGGGCTCTGAGCGCTCTGCGTGTGCCAGACGCAAGCTGCATATGCGTGTGGCAGCATTTAAAACTCCAGAGAGCCTGTGGGAATTAAAATTACAAACCCCACTTCTCCGATAAGGAAGCAGAGGCCCAGAGAGGTCGGTAACTGCCTCAAAGTCACAGCAGTAACAGCAGAACCTATACGGAGCCCAGGCCATGTCACCCCGAGGACCACAGCCTGTTAGGAAGCATTGAACGTCTGTGCATCTGTTTCTCTAAAAACTTTCTCTTTCTCCTTCTAGCTGTGCCCACCTTCCCTCTGCTTTCTGCATCTGCTGGCAGAGGCTTCAGGCCTTTGTGCGGGGTCTTGGCTTTTTCTTAAGGTTGACTTCATCTAAGACACATGACAAATGGCTCCTTGCTTTCTGGGACCAAATCCATGCCTCCTCAGTGGAGAATGTCCTGGCCTGCTAAGCTAGCCGTCACACGGGTTTCTGAGTGACCATCGTTTTGTTTTGTTTTTGCAAAATTCCCGCATTTGAGCATTCCGGAATTTAATATGCCCACTCTGTGTGAGATCTTTGTCTGCTAGTCTGTAAGTGCAACATCAGATCGAAATGTCCGCTGGATAATAGCCCTCCAGACGCTTTGAGAAATGATTCAGGCAAAGCCAAGGTGATGCTGCAGAGAAGTGCCAGAGCATCTTGTTGCCATGGTAACCACGGCAGAGCTTCTGACACAAACTGCAGCCCGGCAAACACCAATATGCTGTCTCATTTCCAGTGAAAAAACAAGAAAGTGTTCCTACCTCCACCCCACGCACTGAGCGTGGGAAACTCTGATAGGACAGAGGTGGGTCAGTATGGTTTCGTTTCTTCTTGAGAGTGTTTCTCTGCAAACTGAAGGGTTAAGCTGTGCGCCAGCTGGATCTCCCTTCAGTGACACCAGCGTTGGAGTTTCTGTCAGGGTCCTTTCTTCCAACCCTATGCTAAGCACTCCTGGGACCAAGAACAGTTTGACCCACCGTCACTTAGCTGGGACATAATTCCCGTCATTGAACAGAGAACTGGTTTCCTTTCCAAATGTGTTTAAAAGATATGAAGTGGCCCTAATGGTTTACAGTAAATAGTATTCTGATGCCGGCCTGAGTTATGTCAAGACACCTGGCCTCGCTGACGCTGCAGGCAGCTGGGGCGGCTGCCCTCACTGTTGACTGTCAACGCGGTGGCCAAGAACACGGGACACCTCCAAGGTCGGAGCCAGGGCCTCGGCTGGCAGGGGTTGTGCCCAGGCCTCCAACGAAGTTAAAAGTTTTTTAAAGGGTGGTTTTTCATTCTAGAAACTCCTGTGGTATTCCTGCCCAGGGACCTGGGGGGACAAGCCCAGAAGTGGGCAGGGATGGGGGAAGGACAGAGTCCTAGGTAAGGAGGTGGGACCACACCTGTAGCTGCTCTGCGGCTTTTCTGAGCGCTGGGGGTCCATTTGTTCTCAAGCCCAGCAAACAGAAGGACATGTGCAAACAGACGTCCCGTCTGAGCCCTGGTCCTGCGTGGGGCCTGCAGGGGCTCTGTCCTGAGCTCCCGGGAGACCTCCCGCCATCTCTCTCTGTGAAGACATCTGCTTGTCACCAGCTGCCCAGACCCACCCCGCACCCCCGGGCCTGACTTGCCTTTCCTTCTGCAAACATCTCAGCAGGGCTTTGGGGCCTTGCTCCGTGCTTTTTTATTTTTTTATTTTTTTTCCTCCAATCTCTACTTATCTCCCAGCCACCACAGGACCCTGGGCCTCCAGAAGCGCCCTGCCAGGGGGAGGGGCAGGCCCGCCGTACCACCCCACACATTATTCGGATATTATGCATTGTTCGAGCTTGGTGCATGCTGCTCTAGAAAGGCTTGTTTCCCTACTGGTCAGGGACACTGCCTCCTCTCTTTATCGGAGCCCTAAGCAATGAAGCCGTTTTCTGCCCTCAGTAAATCCTCTGGAGCTGATTGGCTTTGGGGACCCTGTGCTGCTACTTCCACGTGGCCTTCCGCGCGTGCATTTGAGTGCCACCTCCCTCCTCTGCATGGCGTCCCGCGGAGCGGCGCTCTGGTTTTGAGCCAGCGCTGTGGGTTTCCCTCCTGTGTGTGCTTCTCCATGGAACCTGAGCTTTTAATAATATCTTGTCTTTTAACCACAGCCATGAAACCTATGCTCTAGGAGTAGCGCGAACAAGCCCCGGTTTACAGTAAGGTGCGTTCCTCGCAGGTAGATGTCTCCCAAGGGGTTCTCGGCCTGCCCTGGATTCCTTGGGAAGGAACTGGCATGTGGGCGCGTCTCTGCTGCGGTCCCCTCACACAAGGTGGCATCATAAAGAGAGGGAGGAGGCGGGAACAGCAGGACAGAGAGCATGTGTCTCTGTACCTCCTTGTCCCCAGTCCAGGCAGCAACACATGAGGTCCATCCACAGTTTGGTGCCCCAGGCTCCAGCAAGAGGAGCCTTGGTGTGACGATGGAGATGTGTCATTGGCATTCATACGTCTCTGCTCTCCCGACCCCCGTCTCTGCTTGGTTTTCTGCACCGTGTCCTTGCCTCATGTACGTTGTTTTGTGCCCCCACTGCGACACAGGACAGATGGAGGTGAGGGTTTGCTGTTTGCACCTTAACTGGTTTCTGGCATATAGTGGACCATTTACAAATATCTGTTAAAGGAATAAATTCCCTCTGTTTTGAAAAACATGTATTATCTCTGGAGCAAATGATGAGGAAAGAAAACTTTTTTTTTTTTTACACCCATGATATCTATTACTGAGAAAAATAAACTCAAGGAGCTGAATTAGGAAGCAAATGGTGCTACATGGCAATTACTCCCTAAATAGTCTGGAAAAATCTGGAATAGTTCTTACAAAGGAGAAACAGAGGCGTAAAGTAACTTAGGGTGTGGTTGGACTGTGACAAACCGGACGGCTGAGTCCTTTTCTGTTGTGTCGGCTTCTGGAAGAGCGGATGGGTAAAACTCCTTCCAGCCCTGAAGGCACGTCCAGGCGTCTGTGTCCTGCGCGCCCCCTTCCCAAGGCTGCTTCCACCTGCCTGCGCTTTGATCCCAGGTTTGCACAGAAAAGAGAAGGTGAGAACACAGAAAAAGCCAAGTTCTTGCTCCCCCCACGATCCGTGTAATGACCGTGGAAGCCCACAGCATGACCCCTTTGGCATTCTCTGCACGGCGCACTCCCCCCAATGGCAGGGACTAGAAGTCTCTGAAAGATGCAGCAGCAGTGGCGGTCTCCCGCTAGCTGCCTGACATAAAATATGTGTTTAAGCTCCGGGCCTCGTGCGTCCCCCACGCCAGGCCTCAGCTCTGGAACGCCTTCGGGCCCCACGTGTGATGGTGGCTCCACAGGGGCGACTTGCTGTCGAAAATAACCCAATCCCAGCAGTCCTCAAGCTCCACTCCATAGCAAACCGAGGATGGGGAGACAGAAAGTCAACACATTATTGTTTAATGAAAATAAAGCGCGCAGCAGTGGAAGAGAGGACAAACCGCCGTGTCAGACAGAGTCCGCGCCTTTGGGGGAGAACAGCGGGGCAGTGGCTGCTATGAGTTTTTAGTGCAAATTCACGAATTTGGTCAGGAACTCCAGGGCAAACGAGCCTTCCGTGGACGGTGCGCCGGCGTCCCCAGTAGATGAACCCAGTGGAGGCTTAGCCCCCCCGAGCTGCTCCAAGCAAGAGGCGCCCTCAGCTGCCATCGGGCAACGCCGCTGTCGACACCTCAGGCTCCTCGCTCCTCGCACCTGACGCTTGGTTCACACCCAGGGGACCCCGAGGAGTCTCCAGAGTTAGGTTGTTTGGTGCTGCACGCGCACCTTGCCATCGGCGTTTCAGACCTCGCTCCACTCCCGCACTTGCTGTGGAATCTGTGTGAGAGACCCTGTACACGCGACACCTGTGATGTAGGGCGTGCGGCGACTCTGGGATCCCCAGAGGTGGGATTCGAGTGTACCTTTTGTTCTTTTATTCATTTGGCAAACACTGAGTGTCCGCCAGGAGCCGGAGCTTTGTGACGAGTTCGCGTCTTCGCATCGAAGTCAGCTCCCCCGACTACGCGAGGTCAAGACCCTAATTGTCCCAACCCTCTGTGTTCAAACTCTTCAACAATTTTACCTGTCTGTGCTCTTCTCTATGCCAGAGACCAGATGGGGCCATAAGAAGTGCGCAAGCCATAAAAACCTAGATGAAAAACACCCATTCGATCATATACAGGGTCCATCTGGTGCCCTAGGCACATGTGAGCCCCGTTAAGGTCAAAGTCACGTGAGAGGTTTCAAATTGTTACCATCGGTACATCTGTGTGTGGAGTGTAAAGGAGCCGAGGGGACTCGGGGGATAATAGGGAGCTGACCACGCACGAAGAGCATTATATTTTAAACAGGTGGTACCCCAGCTCCCCGGTCGCGCTTACCAGCCCGAGTGCAGCTGAATGGTTGTGTTGCGAGTTGAGTTGTATCATGAGAGGCAGCTCGATGTAGCCGTGGAAGGAGGGGGTGCTCCCACTCGGCCCTTGGGTCTGACCGTGGGTTCTCCTGTTCACAAACCGCACAACCTTGGGCAGATGACTTAGCCTTGATTTTTCCCAACTCCGGAACCAAAAGGAGAGAAAGCAGGGAGAGAGTGGGCTTAGAGAAGGAGATTTAGGAAGGGCTCGGTAAATCAGAGTGCTTTGTGCTGCATTTAGTGGTAGAAACCGAATGGCTGCTCACCTACGTGACTTCCCGAGCCAATTGCTCCAACTTCCTCAGCTAGAGTGTCTCCCTCTTTCCCTCTGCCTGTCTAATTTCCATACACCTGAAGCCCTGCTCGGCACTCAGCCCTCCTCCACGAAGCCCACTCTGACCTCGCGAGTGATGGGGTCGCAGCTCAGCAAAGTGGAGGCCTTGGTCCGCCCTCCGCACGTTCAGACCCCATCGCGGGGGTGTGCCGAGGCCACGCAGCACCAGTCCCGCGGAGCTCAGGAGCCCTGCGGTCTGTTGACGCGCAAGGTTCGGATAAGGAAACCCCAGTGGTGCTCCCAAGGGAAGGGCTGGCCCCCAGGGTCCCCATCACTCGCTCAGCCCACACACCTGAGAGGGGTGAATCCGAAGGGCTGCAGGAAAGGCCACTGCCAGGCATCTGGGCATCACCCATCTGTGTGTTATTATCCATCGACATGCGACACATCGCTGATTTATGGCCTTAGATTTCTGAGACTGGCTCCCCCACCCCGCCGATGGCCATGTGTTCCTGTGGAATCTCTCCAAACACAGTGGAAATTTACAGCCCGGGACAATCAGTTCTGTTATTCTCTCAAATACAAAATGCTTGGCATCATCGAAAAGGAAAGTGTGACCTCTGCTGGAAGGTTCTTGGGGCTGCCTGTCACCAGGAAGGAGGGGAGGAAGGGATGGATGGGGGGAGGGAGGGAGGAAAAAGGATGAGAGGCCTTCATGACGCCCCTGACATGCCTCCTAAAGGTCAGGCCACCCTTCTGTCACCCCCAGGGAGCAAAACTTCTATAAGCCAGTCTTAATCATTCTCTACTAACCATTTTTAAGACTTATTTAAAAGTAATGCTTTGGAAAAAAAACTATCCTCTTACTGCATTTGGGAGGTATGGCACACGCTGAGGAAGGATGCCGAAAACTGTGCTAACTTCTCGAAGCTCCTTCTCACCAAACCTCCTGGGGCAGTGGTGCGTGTGTGTGTGGGGGCGGACTGCTTTGCTTTGAGAAATACAGTCCTCTCACACACCCCTCCCCATGTGTCCCCACATGATAAAGTGACTGATGCGAAGGACACGTGCGCAACACAGGCCCTGGCTTCTTAGACATGCGTCACGCTTCCATGATCTGTGAGCTGGCGGAATGTCCACGGTGCCCATCCGTCAGGAGCCCGTGGGACCTTAGAGTCATCTCCTGGTGCAGAGACAATGGCACCAAGAGGCTGCCCACAAGTGTCCTTTAAAAAGAACTTTAACCCTGTGGACCCCACAGGCCTCACAAACCTCCCGGAGCCCAAATCGCCTCCTCGTTTTCTGAATCACGCCCAGCAAGCTTTGGCTTGTTAGAAGCCCTGTTTTGGCAAACAGAGAACATGGACGCAGAAGAAACCAGAAAGTTGTCACTGCGGACCATGAAAAGATCACAGCCTGGACAGGGATAGGCATGTCACTGTGGGAGTGACCGGACCATGAACACACTGACAGGGAGTGGGGGAAGGCCTGCACTATTAGCAGGTATTTAGTGGCTTCGACGAAGGGAGGAAGAGCGGGGCAGCGACTGCGAGATGAAATAATTGCTCCTCAAATTCTGTCGGGTGTCAGCTGGAAAGGTGGAACCTACAGTGCAAAAACCTAACTTCTCGCCCAGCGGGACTGCTCCAGAGTTATAGACAGTGACGTGAAAATAAAAAGGTGCTCGCCGCCCCACCGTCCCGACGCGCCTGCTCCGGGAAGCGTGGAGATCCCCGCAGCGGGTCAGTCTGCAAAAAGCTCTTAACCGGAAGGCGAGCTGCAGCTAGGGCCGGCGTGGTCATGTCTTCACCGTTGTCACACGATAAGGTAGCGCGGGCCCAGACAGAAGCAGAGACAAGACACCGCCTGTCTCCAGGGGAACAGAAAAAGTAGACTCACTTCCTGACTTCCCATGGCCCAGCGGCAGCCAAGGGCTGACCCTCCTTTTTGCTGTCATGTCCCAAAGACACTGTCGCCACCTCACTGCTGTCACAGGCACCAGCCCAGTCCATGGCACCGTCACCGTCACTGTCACCATCATCTCCATCAGCACCCTTGTCCCCAGCACTCCTTTCACCATCGTCACTCCCACCAAGATCGTCACCAAAGCCATCACCACCATCCTCATCGCCGTAACCACCACGTTCGCCCGCACAACCCCATCGCTGTCCCCTCACCAGCAGGGTGGGCTCTGAGTCTTCCCTCTGCTCTGCCTCCACTGCCCCCACACAGGACCGGGAGTGTAGGATGCATACAGTAGGTGCTCAATACGGGCTCTTGGACCTCAGCCATGCTTATCTGCAACAGCTTTTCAGCACTGTTTGCGGTCTTCTGGATTGACCTTAGGAAACAAAGCCAAAATGGCCCCTGTGGAAGAACGGGTGGCAAGGAGTGATGGGCGGTGCAAGGGAGAGGGAGCGACCAAATAAAGACGTTGCATCGGGGGGGGCCACCATGGCTTCGGCTCTGCAGGGCAGAGCAGGGATGAACTTCCGCTTTCTCTCTTCACAGTGTGCATCAAAATGTTTGTTTCCAGGCAGCCAAGGGCTGCTAATTACCTCCTGACACCCTGCTGGACACTCCTTCATTTCCCACGCAGGCCCTGACAGCCGGGAAGCATGTGCCTGTCACCCCACGTTGCCAAGTAGTAATTTCCCTGTCGGGGCCACTGACCCCGCTGTCTCTGAGTGACAGGGACCAGGGCGTCCCTCGCTCAGGCAGCCTGACCTTCACACAATCTAATCCATTTTTTTGCAGTAATCCCTTTAACTAATGAAAGCCGCGTTCGTGGGGCTGTGAGTTCCAAATAATTGCCGTGTGATGGTACATCACAGTTCTCGGCAGCTCATTATGGGAAAGGAGAAACCCTCAGGATCTGGGTGAGCCAAACGCTATTTTAATAAGAGTTCTTATTTTAATTGACACGTTGAGTCCTTCTGACGCACAGGCTCTGTCTCTCACCCCTGAAGATGAGCACTCGCCACTCGGCCGACGCAGAACCTTCCTGACTTCTGCTGCCCGCGCCCCGCGTTAGAGGAGTAGGTCCAGGAAAGGGTAATCGAGGTGGGGCGGGGCCTCTAGAAAGCCCGCCTCTGTCTTAACTAACTAAGGGGAGTACAGAGTTGCAGGGTTATTTTACAGAAACGTCTTCATCGTCACGCACAGTTTTTATTTTTTGGCTCTAACTTTCTGATGTGCTTTTTGGAATGCGGCTTCAGCAGCCTGTTTCACATGTAGTGTCTTTCACTTTAGGGTTTGTTCTTTTTTCTATAAAAAATTAAATACATTTAAAATAGGCAAACTATGACGTGCTGGACTTTTGGGGGGTTTGATTTTGCTGTCTTTACTAACAGCAAGCAAGAGTTTATAGGAAATAGCTGTGGGTACATTTCATTGTGGGTATCAAATTAATTTGATTTTTCATGAAAGGCCAGCTCATTCTTTAGTCGAGGATATTGATGGCCGTTGCTTTTCCCTCGCGTTCTCTCATCTTGTCCAAATTAAACCGAGTGCTTTCAAGGCACTGATTCCATGGCACATCCAACGCAGTTGCAGAGTTAGATTTGATGGGTTTTATCAAGATGTTCCACCGTGGGCAGATGCAGAACACAGCATTTATGACCTTAGAATGGTGCCAAAGAACAGCGTGGCTTTGGCAGAGTCGCGGCCACGTGTCCTGGTAACAGATGTGCCGTGTGGACCCCAGCAGCGCCAGGGGCCGGGGTAGGAGGAGGGGACATGGGCCCTGGGCCCCCTTTGGCCGGATGCGCTGAATGGTTGAGCTGAGCTAGCCTTGCGCTCCGAGGACCCAGGGAAAAGGTGTGGGGACGTACCGACGGGGCCTGGCGGGCATTAGCCATGGGAGAGACGGTCATGCGGACCCGAAAGCCGAGGAGGAAGATGATTTCCCCTCTACCCTCCTGGGGGGGCCCAGGAGTCAAGCTAATAAAGGCAGATTAAGGAGAGAAAAAACAGCTTTAAAAGGGTTCACAAAACAACTGTGGCTCACGGAGGCCACCAGATAACCGAGGCCTCTGTCCCGGCTCGGGAGAGGGGTTCGAGCTTTGGTGGGGGAGGCGAGCTGTGGGCACGGGCGGGGGGGAGTGTAAGGTGTGGAGGGTGAGGCAGATCTCGCCAGCCAGGGAGGGTGGCTGTGTCCAGGAGTAGCTCTCTTCCTGGTAGAGAGAATCTTCATAAATGGAAATTTCCTTTAAAATGTAAATTTCCTTACAAAAGGGGAAATTTGGACTCTATTTTTATTTTTTAAATTAAAAAAAATTATTTATCATTTTGAGAGAGAAGAGAGAGAGGGAGAGAAACACCAATGTGTGGTTGCCTCTTGGGCGCCCCCTGCCGTGGACCTGGCCCACAACCCAGGCATGTGCCCTGACTGGGAATCGAACGAGTGGCCCTTTGGTTCACAGGCCGACACTCAATCCACTGAGCCACACCAGCCAGGGCTGGACTCCATTTTTAGACAGTGAGGGGGAATAAAGCTTTTTTGTTGCCTCTGCCTTTAGCTCAAAATAATCCCTATGCCAAAGCGTCATATTTTGGGGTGGCATGTTCTTTCTCAAGTGACAGAGGCAGCGTTTTGTCCACAACACACTGATGTGACATGCGGGCCCCTCTGACTTGTGGGGACCCGAGCAGGGATCCGTCGTGCCCTTGTGTTTGCACAGAGCCTGTTTCAAAGGAGTGGTGTCACAGAGCAACACAGCCACACCCAGAGCGGCTACAGGCAGGAGGCGAGGAGAACTAGCCTGTCCTCCCACCCCACAGAGCGGAGGCCGGAGCAGGACAGAGCGCGTGGCAGTGGGTGGAGGGGAGGTGACCAACGGACAAAGGATAACAAGGTGCTCACCGCCGGTCTCAGGGAGGGTCCTTAGACCTTGCACAATGCAACTCAGTCTTTTCTCAAGGTAGGACAGGGTGGGAATGAATTTTCAAAGGAAAATGAAGCAAATTTCCTTCAGCGGAGAAACCAGACACCTGGGAAGGCGGGGCAAGGAGAGGGTTGCCAGGGTAACAGCCTACAGGGGAAGGAAGCATCCTGGTCCCTCGGGGCTCATCGCCTTTGCAGCACCCAGCTGGGCTGCTCAGAGCTCTACTAAACCCTGCCCCCCACCCCAGCTACGCCCAGCGCCTCACAGCACAAATGCAGAGGCGCCACGGGGGTTGATTTTTTGCACAGCATATGCCCGATGGACGTGGATCGGAAGGCATTACTTTTTGTATTATTTTGTAAATTATAGGCATTTTATCAATTCAGCCTCAACTGGCCTCTTTCCTCAGCCTGATCCCTAATTCCTTTAGAAATAGTCCTACTGACATGCAGCTCCGGGTTTTCGGGCTGCCGAGAATGACAGGCTTGTCCGTCTGTGTTTGAGCCTCCTGCTTCCTGTGTACCCGCGCATGACTGTGCGACCGGAGAGCGCTCTCCGTGAGCTTCGGTGAAAGAAACGAGAGCCCGCAGGCCCGCGGCTTAGCGAGGCTCTCAGAGGCCCTTCCGTCCCCACCGGTGGCTTACAGGCTGCACGCTGGCTGCGGGTTTCAGGGTGCCTGAGGAGGTCGGCTGGGAGAAAAATTGGCCGCGGGGCGGCTGCCAGCCCCACACGGAAACCTGGGCTTCGTGGCCAGCCCCCGGGCTCCAGGCTGGGAGGCCCCGGCATGTGGCCCTCCTCTCCTTCCGAAGGTTGGGGTGTTGACTTTGTTTTTTTCAGCAGCCTCTGAGGGCCTGCCAGACATACCAGGCAACCCCTGCTCACCTGGGACCTGTCCCAGGCACTTACCTACCGGCCTCTTGGCAGCCAGCAGCTGTGCAGTAGGAAGGACTCGGCTGCCAGAGCGGGCAAGCCCAGTCCTAGCTGTCCTCTCTCTCTCACTGCATCCCCGTTCCCATGGGTGTGACACGGAGGGGTAGGTCCACCAACACGTGAGACAACCCCTGTGGTAGCCACTAGCCACATGTGGCTATTTAAATTCCTCTTTAGATTATTAAAGTTAAATAACAGTGAAAATCCAGCTCTTCAGTTACACCGGCCACATTTCACGTGCTCAGTGGGTCCCTGTGGCTGGTGGCTGCCACTGCGGACCATGTCCACGGTCGCCAGAGGTTCTGTCAGGGAGCCTCGTACCCAGAGGTTTCTGAGGCCCTTCCTTCTGGGGCTGGTGCTCCCTGTGTGGGGTGGGTGGGCACCCTCCTGCCTCTTGCCTTCTGCCTCACACGGCGGCGGTGGCCCTGAGGAGTCAGCAGGCACCCTCTTCTGCGAGGACCACCTGCCTCCCCACCCCAGAGGGGCCCAGCGCTGGCCACAGCCATGTCGATGGTCCACCTGCTTGACCTTGAGCCCCTGGAGAGAAGGAGCCATTCCATGGCATCTTTGTGCCCGGCCCACGGCTCGAGGCCTGGCAGAGCAGGTGGCCTGGGATGGATGGATGAGTTTCTAGAGAGGTGTTTGGACCTGCTCCCCCTCCCCTCCCCCAGCCCTCTCTACACAGTGGGAAGCTCTGTCCCCGAGGCCAGAGCGGGTGGTCATCGCCCGCTGAGCCTCGGGGTCCAGTCCTCCATGTGAGGACGCAGCAGAGGGACACAAGGAGACTGTTCGGGGAAACTTTCCCCACCTGAAGACGGAGGCCAAGGGGAGACTTGGGCCACCACCAGTTCCGTCCACACTGGCTGCGTGACCCCGAGTGAGCCCTGACCCTGGGTCCTGCAGCCTCCAGGACGGCCTCAGGAGTCCGGGGCGCACCACCCTTTGACAGGGGCAGGCTCCGTCAGGAGCCGGGGCACAGGTGGCTCCCGGTGGCTCCAGGGCCAGGAAACGGGAGCGCATGGCGGCTCCGGGCCGTCCTTGCTGGGTCTGCAGATAGGGCCAGCGTGCCAGGACCCTGAGGAATGTAAGGAAGCTGCCCTCCCTCCCAGGACTTTGAAGGAGGCCTGTCCCCGGGGCAAATTCTCCCTCATTGATCAGGAAAGTGACAGCAGCGGCTTCAGAAAACTGGCCGGGTGGGTCAGCACGGCTGGGGGCAGAGACACAGTGTCCTGGGAACGGCCCCAGAGCCCCCTGACTCATGCATCTTCTGAAATCAACACTCCTTGTCACCATCATCCCAAAGAGTCCTGAGGACCAGGTGGGGGTCGAGGACAGGGGCCGAGCGGGGCAGCAGGCTGAACCCTGTGGGCACACGTGAGAATAGCTTCTTCAAGGAGAATTTGATTCCTCTTCCTGAAGATGCCGGCCAACCACCTGCCCTGTACGGTGCACGGGGCAGAGGAAACCCCGTGCTGAGAGCCACTGTCCCTGAGAAAAGTACCAGATGGCTTAGAGCCCACCCCGAGAGGACTCTCTGGTGTTCGTGGGGCCACTTAACTTCTGTCTCTGTCACCAGTAACACACACGCACACACAGGTCCATGTGTGCGCCTGTAGATGCTGCACAGCCTTTTTTCCTGCAAAACCGCAGCTTGGCTCGGCGATGCCGAGGGGCCACAGAGGCGTGTTCGGAACCTGCGAGCCACCAGTGGGGAGGAAGTGAGAACCTTGCACAGAAGGCGCCGGTCAGGATGTAATTCCTTCACCCCCACGTGCAGAATGAAAGCATGAATCTGGGGCCCTTTTTTTTTTTTTGGTTTGGTGTTCAAACCTTTTCTTTGGGTTGATACAAATTTTAAAAGACGGATGATGATGTAAAGACAATTGAAATGTCATTCGACAGATGGCAAAATTTGCCTTCTTGCTAATCCAGAGTAATTCCTCACTGCGATTACACCCCACTGTTCTGGGAACTCACGCTGGGACCCTGGAGCTTCTAGTATGAATGAAGCAATTTTTGTACAAAGGAAACTATTCTGCCTTCTTAGTTTAGGGACTTTCCTCACCCACATCTGCCTGAAACCCCAAGGAAAAGCAAAGATGAAAGGGGTTCACAGTTTTCTTCACCAAAGTGACATTTAAAAAATCCTAAGAGTCATATTTCATTTGGAGGAGAAGTTCAATTATTCTTCATTTCTGCAGGCAGATGGTGTGAATTCTTACTGGAGACAGAACATAGTCACCCTGACTCAGGTGCGCGACGGTTGGTTTTCTCTTTAAAGGGACATAGCCAGGAGCCCCCAAACTGTCCCACCCCTGAACTCATCCTTCGCTAGTAAGCTTTCCAAAGTCTCAAGACAGCCGCGGGGAAATGCCAATGGGGGCGTCCTGCTGGGATTAGGCAGTGGATGGGTCCTTGGACACCCGCCTGAAATGGCCGTTTAGGGGAAGGAACTGCTCCTCCACCCAGTGGTGTGCTTGGAGAACGGGCGCTGCCCAGCGGGCATCCAATCGAATTCTTCCGGTTCCTTCTTGGACAGGGAGAGGCTCAGTAGCCGTCAGACTGCGGAGAGCCAGCGGCTGGGCAGAGGGAAAACTGGCCTCGTGGGAGGGAGCTGGGAGGTCTCGGTTTAGGAAACAGGGACTCGAGGAACCCAGAGGGTTTGTCACACTTTGACGTTCACTAGGAGCAAAACCAGTCTCCCCAGTTACACGGCAGGCAGGGTCTGTGTCCCATCGTCCCCTCCCAGGGAACCCAAGCACCCGCTCCCTCTCTGCCGGCTGCAACTGCCCTCCCCCAGCCCCTCCTTTACCGTCGGATGTGGCTTTGATTTTGTTTTAAAGTGCCACTCCACAAGTTTTTTGCTGCTTTCACGATGCTCAGAGGACGGCACTGCCCTCAACTAAAAGCTTGTACTCGCGTGATGTCCCAGCACAGCGACCCTTACGCTGAAGAGCACGCAATGGTCAGCGTTTGCTTCATGGACCTTTCTCTTAGGACAGCGTATGAGCTGTGATATTCTTATATACAAACCTAAATGTTTTAAAGAGCCCCCTCATCTCTCACTGTGTCATAGGAATAGCCATTCACCTCCTAAAGATGGAAAACAAACAATGGCAAGGAATTATTAGCGCAAGAGGGATTGTTTTCGTTCCACTGCGGGGTTGCAGAACCCTGACCTTCAGGGTAGCATGTTTTTGTCGTCAAGAGGCTGTTAGCTCAGAAGGGACATGAGGTGTTCCCATCAAAAGACTTGCTTTGTTTGGGGGCTTCTAAAAATCACTTGCTAAGGGTGGGCAGGAAAAACTGCAGACCCCACTGGCTGAGTGCCCCCCCCCCACCTTGGAAAAGACAGATGAAGACGGGTGAGGCGGTGTCGGCAGGCTCCCCGGCAGGTTGATTTAAGGCGCCACGATGTGGCCTTTCGCCAGGTGGCCGGGTGAATTGAGCGCGCCCTGGCTTCGCCCAACGGCTTGTCTCAGCTGTTGTGGTCCTTCGGGGTCGGGGGTCTTCATGGCTTTAGAGTTG
>PVJD01014505.1:0-28843 GCA_004026545.1 Mormoops blainvillei
CTTCCCCATCTTCCTGCTCCATCACCCCTGCTCGTCCCTTCCCCGATCTCCCCCTCCACCCCCTCCTCCCCTGCACCCCTCGCCCCAGTCCTGGACAGGGGCCTTGGAAGTCAGTGAACAGGGGACAAAGGCTCACATAGCAGAACTGTTCCCTGTTGGTGTCCTCTGCACACAACATCTGGGAATTGATGATCCGAATCACGGAGGGGATTTTGGAGAACTTGTGGTAGAAGGCTTCACACTGCCTGTTGTTCAGAATGGTGACTTCCTTCTCCTGAATGGTCCGGGACTGGGGCCATTTGCCTGTGGGACGGGGGTCCTGCTCAGGCTTGGTGTCTCCTCAGTTGGGATGACATGGAATTGAGGACCACTGGGGCGACCCAGAGTGGCTCCCAACCTCTGGGTTCAGGCTGTCCTTGGCCAGCCATGGGGGCTCCTCTGGGGAGGTTTTTACAGACACAGAACCCCCCTCCTCTCACTTCAGAGGGTCTGCTTCAAGCCATGGATACCCTGGGACTGTGCGGACAGCGCGAGCTTCCTCTGGGCCCCTTCCGCCTTACGGACATCCTGTTTACTAGCCTTGGCCTGGGCCCCGTGTTCGTGGTGATCGGTCTCTCTCCCCTAAGGCCCGAATGACCGTGACGAGCTCCCCGCTGAAACCCTCCAAGGGAAGAAGATCTTGGATGTGAGAGCCCCAAAGGAAGGGCAGGGCAGGGCGGGGGCCGGTGGGAGCGACGCTCAGGCACCTCTGTCCTCAGCAGACCCCAGCCTACGCCCAGGTCCTCCTCCACACCACCCACCCGGTCTGAAGGGGGCTGCAACTCACCGTTAACCTTAGGAAGTCCCCAGCCCGTCACAGAGCAGAGGGACTGGTCCTTCACCACGTAGTCCATGTCGGGCAGGCAGATGGGCCAGACGTACTTGCTGTACTTGAGTGCCCACTCCAGCTGGAGGAGGGCAATGTCGTTGGCCTGGCCGACCCAGGACCACAGGCGACGGGGCCGGAATCGGCTGTTCACGATGACCTGGCGCACCGGGACGTCGGAGGTAGTCTGAGCCATCTGGTCAATCTGGGGACTCCCCACTCGTACTGAATAGGTAACATCACGCCTAGGGAAACCGAGGGAGTCTGCCATCAGCCCCAGGCACCCCACCCGGCCTCCCCCCACTGTTGCACTCTGAGAAAATCCAGGCAGGTCACACACCCGCTACTAGCCCACTCCTCACAACGGGTGGGTCACAGGGTGTGGTCGTGTCCTCACAACAACCCCTCATTTTTACGGAGGGGCAAGCCGAGGCTCAGAGGAGCCCCGTGACCAGCTCAAAACTACACAGATAGGAAGTGAGGGAGGTTGGATGTGGACCCAGCCTTCTCTGGTTCCAAACGCTGGGTTCTGTCCACTGCCTTTTGCCTGGCCCGGCAAGTGACAGGGGCCCCGTGCCATCAGCCCAGGCCTTGCCCTCTGGCCTCTTTTCCCGGTGTGGCCCGCAGTCTCTGTGTCAACCGTCAGGCTTGGATCGTGCTTCTGCCCCGATCAGCCCTCGGGCCACTCTCCTGGCAGCGGGGCCGGGGCATGTCTTCTCTCTTTTCCCCACACCGAGCATCTATTTTCTTGTCTGTCCTCCCAGCAACCTGAGAGAAGTGATCTGTCCCCTCTCTGCCCCCAGTGCCCAGGCCAGGGCCTGGCTTCCAAGGAGTGTCAAAGGTTATTGGTTGAATGAAGGAAGGAACGAGTAAGTGAAGCAAAGGGTGTGGAATGAAAGAATTAGGCCCTTCTTTCTGTGGATAGGGGAAGGACCCCAGGACAATGGCTTCAAGCCCCCATTTCCTATCTGCGGAAGCCTGCATAGGACTGAGGGGTAAAGAGAGGGGGGCCAGCTCCCTGCTCCCAGGAAAGAATCATAGAACTCAGCTCCCATCTGCTCAGAGCTGGGGTGAGGGTGGGCTAGGACTGTGGGGTTCTGTCAAGGGCCCAGCCGCCACCGATGGGGCAACTGAAGGAAGGACTGGGCCCCATGTGGTTCCGAATGCCTTTCCACCCACCGACCCAAGCCCCGACTCACCGGATCAGGCAGTGGGCCACGGTCAGCACCCACTGGGAGGCAATAAGGGTGCCTGCACAGACATGTGTGCCATTGGCCCACACGCTGACCATCCACGGCCACCGCCGAGCCACAGACTCTGGGTCCCTGAGGGTAGGATCCTGCTCCTGGGACATGCCACAGCCTGAGGAGGAAGGGGAGAGCTTGACAAGGGAGGGGACATTCCAGCCACGTCCCACGGCACCTTCTCTTCCCCTGCCCTCAGCCTGATCTCCCACCTCTCCGGTCTCTGACCCGAAACCATCCAATGACTCTCCTTTTCCACTGGTCATCACGTAATGATGCTGCCCCATGTGGACTGGGGTATCCAGCCGCAGAATGGCCTCAGTGCTCCCCAGGTGTCCCTCTCCGTCCCCCCCGCCCAGGTCCCAAAGCATTCTCACTGGCCCCTTTGCTCTGGCCAGACCCTTCAAACATTTATCTGTGTTTCTACCGGGTCCCCCTACTTCGGTCAAGGCAGACCCCTCTCCCTCCTCCAGTAACCCCCTCCTACGATTCCGAGAGAGAGAGGCAGACGGTCTAACAGGAAAACCAGACACAAACAGACACGGCCCGGCGAGGACACCCCAGCCGCAGGCCGCCACGGAGCCCCATCAGTCCTCAGGGACGGGCGGGCTTGAATCACAGTGACGCTCCTTCCACTCCACACACCTGCCAGGCAAAGCTAATGGCCTAGCCCCTAGGTGCCGGTGAGGATTATGACCTCGGACCGCTCACTCTGCGGGAGGGGCGTCAGTGGGTGCAGCCCCTTGGGAAACGATTTTGAACCGCAGATGCACACGCCCAACATCACAGGAGCTCCACTCCCGGCTGTCTTCCCAACGGATTAGCGGCCGTGAAACTAGGGTACGTGAGCCACGACCAGCATTTGTAAAGGCCAACACAGGAGAAATGTTGGCAGAGCACTGCTGAGTCCTGCGTATGAGGCCGGGGGCGGCAGTTAAATCGTGTGAACTGAGTTCCAGGATAAGAGGCATTTCCCAGGTGGGTCTCGATTACACATGCCTGAAAGCCACTGCTCAAGACAATGCTTGCACGTGTGCCAGGGGACACCCACAGGAGGGCTCCCTGAAAGCTATGCTGGAGACCCCGCACGCCCACAAGCCCCGAGCTCCACAGTCACATCTGGGAGCCAGGGGCACTTCCTGCGCCTTCCACCTCACCCGGATGGGAGGCCTGGCCCATAATAGGTGCTCACTAAACACTTGTCCCTGGAGATCAAAGTGGAGGAGTTCCGACGACTCCTCCAACCACCGCGCCCCACCGCTTCCCCAGTGGAGAGAGTCCACAGTACTCACTGAACTGTGTGTTAACGTTGACTTGCGAAGCAGGGTTCTGCGTGGGGGGCAAGGTCGGCAATGGCGTGGCAGGGGCCTGCCGCGGGAGGCGAGGCCCACGTGAGGGGCAGGGGGCACCGGAAGCACAGGGGGCGCCAGAGTCGCGGGGAACAGCCATGGACTGTGCCCCCGGGGCTTCGCCTGCGCCTAAGCAACCTGTGGAAGGGCGCGCAGAGAGGGTCAGAAGCGGACGGTGAGGCCCTGGAGTGAGGAAGGGGAACGGGGGTGCGGGCTCACCCTCCAGCCTGAGCAGCAGCAGCAGCAGCAGCAGGCCAGCCTGAACGAGGGAGGAGGCCGGTGTCTTGCACCGCGGCTCCATCCCGGGGTAGCAGCAACTGCGCCCAAGAGTTCCTCTTGCGCCGGCGTCGTGGCACTGGCCGCTCACTACCGCTCCTGGTGTGTGGTGGGCGCGGGCGTCCCTGGTCCTGGCGCGCGCGGCGCCCCTCAGCGGCCTCCCGCGATGGTGCTCCCGGTATCCCGCCCGTGAGGGCGACCCCTAGTGACTGGCCTCCGTCATACCTCCCAGACTGATGTCTGGCCGGAGGGCGCCTGTCAGTTGCAGTTTCTGGTAGTGCCTCTGGCCCCCTGGTTTCCTCATACCGCTAGGCCAAATAGTTTCCTGGAGCCCCTCGACTAACCTCGCCAGTTCCCGTACCTCCTGGCACCTGCAGCCACTGCTCTGGGCTGGTTTCGTGCCTCCATCCCTCCCCTGGTGAGATGGCCCAACCCCTGGTTACTGAAATTAAGCAGATTGAAAAGTTTTCAATAAAGATTTTCTAAAGACTGCACAACTTTGCCCTGACCGGGGTGGTTCAGTTGGTCGGGCATTGTCCTGTAGAGCAAAAGGTCGCCATTTCCAGTCCCCAGCAGGGCACATGCCTGGGCTGCGGGGTAGGTCCCCAGGGGGGGCATGTGCGAGAGACAACCGACTGATGTTTCCTTCTCTCCCTCCTTTCCCCTCTCTCTAAAAATAAATCAATAGATAAGTAAGTAATTTTTTTAAAGATTACACAGTTTTAAGCAGCACTCTGCTCTCCCCAATCCAGCTTCCACTCAGCAAAGGCCCTTCCCTTACAGATCCATTTACGTAGGAACGATGGCACCGGTGAGGTTCCCACTCAGAGAAAGAGTGGTAGTGACCATCAGGCCCTCCTGGGAGCAGAAGGCCACTCTGCAAGTTGGAATTTGGTGGACATTTTGATGGCTCAATGACACAGATGGGTAATACATTTAAAAAGCAGGATGGGGGGAAGCCTATGAGAAGCTTTGCTTCAAAGATGTTGGAAAACTCTAGCCTAATAAAAGATAAGGTCAAAGTTCATTCAAACCAGGACATTCTAACTTTTGCCAGGGTCTGCTCTCTTGGGAAACACCGGGGCTAGCCGCTCAGGGCTCCCGTCTCTTGAGAAGGCAGCAAATCACACTCACTACCTTTCTGGGGTGCACCAGATCTGAGGGAGCCCCCACGCTCCCCCCTCCACACACAGGCGGGACTCTGCCCTCACAGCATGGCAGGCTTGGGCCAGCCTGCTCTTGCCCTCCAGAGTTAGAGGGAGGTCACTGGGGTGGCTCAGGGGACAGTCACTTCACACAGCCCACTCAAGCAGGCGCTCTGCCTCACCCTCCCCAACCAGCATCATCGCCAACCCGTCGGGGAGAGAAGAGAAACTGGTTCGATTCTGTAGACCCTTAGGGGGATGGGAGGGGTCAGAAGAGGCCCACAGTTTCTGGAACAAGGGCCACAAGTCTTGGGAAGAGGCCAACCCTCGCAGGAAGTTCCTGAGGGAAGCTGTTGGTCAGAGACCCAGGGGAGGGGTCTTGGGGACCTGCAAGTGGGGCCATCTCTGAGGGGTTCCAGCCAGAGCCACGAAGAAAGATGATGGCTTGGGCGGCAAAATGTTTAAAAGCATCTTCATTGAACAACTGAAAAACAAGTGGCTCTGGGACCCTCCCCCAAGGGCACTGTGCCCCGACGTCCAGCAAGCTGCTGCTGCCAATCTCCGCTTCTTCTGCAGGCGGAGGGGAGGAAGAAGCGGCCTCCGGGAATGGCCGCCTGGAAACAGCGCTCACAGGAACCACAGGGAGCCCAAGGAGACCAGTAGGGTGCAGCCGGCGAGGAAGCCCGGGCTCAGCAGGGCAGGGTCGGCCCGGCTGGTGAACCTCACATCGGCAATCTGCCTCTGGATCCACCGGGTGAAGTGCGCAGTGCTGGTGTAGATGTCCGGGAACTGGTGCTGTTTGCAGCTGAAGCTCCAGCTCTCCACCCCCACCTGAATCCAGGTCTTGTTCACCTGGCAGACCATGGAGCTGCCGGAGTTACTCTGTGGAGGGGAGGAAGGACGCCATGAGCGGGGTAGCAGGAGGGGCTCACCGCAGCCCCTGGAAGAACTTGCCCCTCCCCGGGCCACAGCCTTAGCGTGAGCTGTGTTAGGCCTCCGCTGCCCCGGAAAATGCGAACTGGCTGTGAACCTGCTCTGACACATGGGAGCCCTGCACTCCGGACCACGCTGGCCTCTGCCTTCATTCTCCTGCTCCCCCTCTGACTGTCACTCCCTGGTCCCCATCTGTGCCCACCCCTTATATCCTTGACCATTCTTTCCTGTAGTCCTGCTTGCAGAGTGAGCTATTTGAAATGCAAACCAGCCCCTACTCTTTTTGTGCAAAGCAGGTGTACGTATAAGAATAATGTTTACAGCAGCACAGATCAATCAAAGGTAATGGCTAAACACACACACACACACACACACACAAAGGTAATGGCTGTTATTTCTGCTGATGGTGGGTTTATAGTCTTTCAAAAACTTTCTTGATACTCTTCTGTATTGTTGGAAAGTAATAAATTAGAAAAACAGTTCTCTATAGATACAGATACAGATGATATAGAGTTTTTAAGATAATGCAAACTGAGATTTACAGGACATAATCTAATGAGAGTACATAAGACACTTAAGGGAAAAAAGTAATAAAACTAAACCGAAAAACGTAAAAGAAGACCTACATGAATATACACATCCACTGTTCTTGGACGGGTCAACTTAAAACAGTATAATAAGATATATTCTCAGTATTTGGCTTCCTACAGTATGGGAGACTTGCTACCCTACCCAACCTTGCTGAAGATAACAAAATACTGGAGATTATCATAGAAAAGAAAGATTCCTCAGAGTCCAAATCCCAAGAGAGGGCTAAAACGAAGAGCATCTGTTCTGCCTAAAACCAACTAGAGGTCAATATTTAGCATATCTAAAGAAACCCTAAATATTAAGCAGAGAGAGACAGTTAAGGGAGATCCAAGGGTTCCCTAGTCTAGATCACCCAGTTGCCAGCTCCCTGACGGTTTGGAGAGGCAGGGGCCCTGCCCCCCAGGCACACCAGGGGAAGGAGATGGGTAGAACTTAGTGAGGTTTAAACCAATCCAAGATGATTTGACATAGGGCACAGGGAAGGAATGGCTTGAAAGAATAAAACAGCTTAATGTGAATTCTTTAATACACTGAGATACCTCAGCAAATGAATACAGGAAGGGATATGTAGCACAGGATCGTTTATGCAAATTAAAATACACGGAAAGCAATGCTGTGTATTTTTTTCAAAGATACAGACATCTTTAAAGACATATATTAAACAGATTGGAGTAGGAGCCTTTTGCAGGGAGAAAAACTGGAAGATGAGGAGGAAATCAAGCCAGCGATCATCAAACCAGCAATGACAGTGTTAGGAACCTTTCACTGACAGACATGGTTAGCAGGACCCCGGGGGCTGAGAGAACTCAGAGAGAGAATGGGGGTTGGGGGGAAAAGAGAGAGGTTCTTGTTTATAGACATTCTCTCACCAACGTGAAATAACACCAGAGCCCAATAACAAAATGCAAACCACCCCATCATGGGGAAAAAAACTAACTTTCAGAAATGTTAAAGGAAAAACAAAACTAAAATCCACAATCAGAGTGTGGAAAGATAAGAACACACCGTGTCACAAAGCCCACGGGATGTAGGCCTGAATTGCACACAGGAAAGTGCTGGTCTAAATACTTTTAATATCAAACGAGAGACTAAAAATAAATTATTTATTCTCATCAATTCTTTATCACTGCACAGTCAGCTCAAGTCACTTGAAAAGGAGCTCAAAAAGACAAGAGGAAAATTCATGCATTGGAAAGCAGAAAAGCCATAGGCCTAAGAAATGAAATCACTAGCTTGTCTTAAAATACAACAAAAGAGATAAGCACCTTCTGAGTCTCACCTAGAAAAACAGGAAGAGAAGGAAAACACAAATATTATGTGGTGTGAGAAGAAAAGAGATGAGAGCCACATCCAGGGAGAATATATTTTCTCAGAATCCGAAGAATGTTTATAACTTCCTCTGCATGGATTTAAATTCTGGATAAAGTGAGTAATTTCTAAGAAAACGCAAATCCTGTCAGTCCAATAACCATGCACAACCTGAGACGTTGCCCAAGAACTACCCCCTCAAAGGAAAACTGGCCTGTGTGATTCAATCAGCAACTTCTATCCAGAGTTCAAGAAGTAGATAATTTATTTCAAATGTTTCAGAACATGGTACATTTGTCAATCGCATGAAGCAAACTTAATTTTATAACTCAACAAAGAGGGTGTCTTCCTCAACACACCTTAAAACAGAGCCCGGCCTCACTGCAGGAAGAAAACAAGACAAAACACAAAGGCTGTGTGGACCGTGCTGCGTGGACCACGCTGCGTGAGCTGTGCCGCACAGAGCTGCTCGCTCCCAGGTCAGTACTTTCCCTGGGCTGTGCTCCAACATCATCTGCACCTGGCCCAGGACCCAGCACAGAGTGCCCGTTGGGTGAATAAATAAATTAAACACATTCTAAAAAACGATATTATAAATCTGAGTCCAGGAGATGAATGAAACAAAAGTACACCTTGCCCAGGGAGGGACGACCCTGGCATGCAGGGTAGACGGACATGAGGAATGTGTTCTCGCCACAAGCCGGCACACTGAGTTCGAGCAGGCGGTCCGTCGCCATGATAGCTGCAGAAAACTCACGTCAGAGAGCGGGGTACCCCCTCCTGAAATAAAAGGCCACGGGAGAGCAGAAAAGAATGGCTCTCCCCCAAGAGATGAGGGAGTGCGAGAAGCGCTCCCACATGGTTGGCAACAAGGAAAAGCAGAGCTACAATTTCGGGTTGTTTTGGGGAGAGGCTCTCAAACTAATGAAAAAAGGAAAAATCATGGGGGGGAAGAAAAAGAGATGAAATCGTTACTAACTACAGCTCATCAGCATGTGGCCTGGAGAGCCCAAGAGAGTCAACTCAAAACTCTTCCATCTAATGAAAGAGGTCAAGAAGCTGACCTCCCAGATGTTTCCCACAAGAGGATGAGTCTGGGGGATAGACGTGGAGAAGGTGAAAATGAAGGAAAGTCCATGATCTGCTAAAGAGGGAGCTGGAGACACTAGCTCTGTTAATTCAAGTTTAACTACGTGTGTGGAAAATATAAGATGACCAGCCACAGAATGAAATTGAGATATGACAGCTTCGAAACCACTAAAAGGGATAAAGTGGAGTGGGGAAAAACGAAATCAAAGCAAATCGTAAGGTGAGGGAACAAAAAGAACATTCTTCCTGTTAAAGGAAAGACTCCCTGATGTGTTGGAAAATGGCATCCAGTTTTCTGCTGTTTATAAGAGACACACCTAAAACAAAATGGCACAGAGCCTCCTGGCAGATGAGAAACTGTTCTAGAATAGAGTTCTTGACATTGCAAGAGACAACAAGAAAAAAGAAATAAGAGACACACCCACAGAAATGAAGAAGGCAAATATACCACTGCTTGCACATGATGTGCATCTGGGCTACAAAAATGAAGAGTATCAATTAGGCCCAGGAAGGTTGCTTATTACAAAATTTTAAAAAAAAACCTCAATCTGTAATACAAACAGAAAATGCAATAAAACAACCGTACTCCTCACAATAGATATAGAAAACCTCTGGGAATAAACTTAAGAGGCAACAAGCAGTAACTGAATGGAAAAAGCTATAAACTCCTGCTCTAGAGACATAAAGAAATGGAGCAAAATAAAAAGCAAACTGTCCCTAAATTTATTTAATGTCCACCAAAATTGCCACATGAGTTCCTTCTTGACCTCACACGATGATTGTTCAATTAGAATGAATGGGGGAGAACGGCGAGGTAAATTTTCTAAAGGAAGGATAACGAAGGAGGACTCGCCTTACCACATACAGGGCGGGGCCAAAGTAGGTTTACACCTGTCCATATGAAAAATAATACAATAATTACTAAGCGATAACATGAGAATAAACTCTGTGTTTTGCGCACTCACATACCTCGTACAAAAAGATCTCTAGAACGGATAAACTCAGACATATTCCCTGAAGAGAATATTGTAGGCAGAGCTGACTAATGAATTAGAGCTGCACGCATCACTAGGGCTAAACCTCAAAAACGATGTTGAGCAGAAGATGCAAGGGACGGAAGCATGCGTACAGAATGAGGCCGTTTATGCAAAACCAGCTCTGCTGGCACGCGGCTCAGGCCTGGGCACGTGACTGGTTGCTGTTCAGACACGCTCAGATGACCTGGGGAGTAGTGCCGCTATGATCGTCAGTACAGACAGGGGCAGAGAGCATTTTCACCCCCGTTTCACAGGCTGGGAAGCTGAGCCCTGGGGAAAGGAGATTTGCATATGGTCACCCAGGGCTCTGTAAAAAGGAAGACAAGGTCCCTGAAAGCACCCTCCCTGCCCCGGGGCCCCACATGCATCACCTGACAAGAGTCTACACCTAATTCTGAGCTGGCACACAGCATGTCCTTCCCCATGAACGTCTTCTGGTCCTTCAGGAAGAGAAACTGGTACCGCTGATTGCAGATGCCATTGTTGATGATCCTGACAACCACCTCCTGAAGACTGTAGGGGGCCTTTGGGGTCACTGAAGAGAGAGAAATCCCACCTTGGCATCCCTTCGATAATTTGGCAGAACTCCATCTTGGGGTTACCCACATTCCCTGATGGGGGCGGGGCGGGGCCATTTTCTGGGGTGATGGTTTATAAGACCCTGCGCATAGCCTGACTTTTGGAAAAGCCCGAGCTCATTAACAAGACTAAGCGAAAGTCTCCCAAGGGGCTTGTGACGTCCAGGCGCTGGAATGAAGACAAGAGGAGAGATTACCCCAGTAATTCAGGATCCACGAGGGTGAAGGGCTGACCCCGGCTCCATGGCTACCTGGCAAGGGGGCAAGACCCTGGAGCCCAGAGTGTGCCACCCTCTGGGGGACAGGACCCCACAAAGGCTCCTAGATTCTAGAACCCTGGGATGACACCAACAGGTGGCGGATCTCCAGAAATTATTGGTAATAATTTCTCGAGGTAACAGGTGCTTGGTTGCCCAATGCCTCAGTGCCTCCTGGTCAGGGCCCTCGTGCCCCTGCAGGCAGGGAAGCCCGTTATTAGTCAAGAAGGATGAATTTGCCACCAGGCTGCAAGGTGACAGCCTGGCATTGGATTTAACTTTGGGAGCTGATGTCCATGCGGGTCACGGGTGTC
The DNA here is from genome assembly GCA_004026545.1 of Mormoops blainvillei. Lineage (NCBI taxonomy): Eukaryota > Metazoa > Chordata > Mammalia > Chiroptera > Mormoopidae > Mormoops > Mormoops blainvillei. The sequence continues at coordinate 10,987 of PVJD01014505.1, forward strand.
TTCTACACTAGAGCGCTGTGTGTGCTAGGAGAGGGCGCAACACGGATAGGGGCTGAGGAAATGTTTGCTGACTGAGTGAGTGAATGAATGAGGGAGGGAACGAATGGGCCTGTGGCAGAGCCGTGCTCTGAAGAGGCAGGTGCCTTGAAAACCCTGCTGCCACTTCTCACCCTGTATATAAGGACGTCCCCACACGATCATCCAGCACAAGGTTCCAACAGATGGCGTGAATTTGGTGGTGGGTAGGCAGACAGGCTGGACGAGGGGGGACCAGTAGATGGGGTCCCTGAGCTTCAGGAGGGCAATGTCGTTGGAGATGAGGTTCTTGAAACTCTCATGCACCACAATGCGAGTGAGTGGGAGCTGAGTGCCGTTTTCGGGGAGGTGCTGGACTCCCACCATCACAGAGTACTGGTTGGGATCCGTGGACCTGCAGGGCCACAGGGAGGTGGCGGGTCACCAGCAGGAAGGCCGCTATGCCCAGAACCCCAGGTTCACCAGGGCCCCGCCAGGTTGGCTGCCACCCTGACTGACCTCTGTAAGCAGTGCGCGGCCGTGAGGACCCACTGGTGGTGCACGAGGGAGCCGCTGCAGACGTACACGCCCAGGAACAGGATGCTCACCTGCCAGGGCCACTTGCCTATCTCCACCACCTTCCCCTTGACCACCCTGCAGGACATGTTGGTCTGACCACAGCCCCAGAACCAGGGCTCTGAGGAAAAAGACAGAGAAGGGGCCATGACAGCCCCGTGCAGACTCAGGCAGCAAAGGCAACACTCAGAGCCCTGTCCGCAGCAGACCGTGGAGCCAGCGGGGCTGCCGTGCAGCCGTCCCAAGCAGCCACCTCTACATGAGTGGGCAGGTGACCCGAGCCAGGACTGCCTCACAAGAATACATGTGGTCAATTAGGGTGGCTGCCCAGGGACCTTCTGTCACCTGGAGCCCCAAACTTTTTACCCCCCAAAGAGTCTACTGAAACCTGGTATTGGATCCTGACGCCACGGGGCACTTGAGTTCTCTGGCTTCCGGTGGTGAGGTGGCAAAGCCCACTTCCCAGGGTGTTGGGACGTGAGCCACCACAAGTGTGCCTTACGGAGGGTCAGCTGTCACCCACACATGACACTGTCATCACAAGCCCCAGCTCTCCTAGAGCGTGCCTCCCGAACAAGCTCAGCTGCTCCACGGATGTTAGCTTGTCCCCCATTTTTAAAAAAGGCTCTTCCCTCGTGGTTATGTCACCCTGCAAACTGGAACAACCTTGACACTGCCTGGGTCCCCAGGCTTGGCACACCATGAAGTCCGGTGAAGATGTATCCATCAGGTGTGAGGACAGCTGACACAGACAGCCAGGCAAACAGACCCCTCCTGCCCCTGTCCCATGTCCCCAAAACCCTACCTTCCACATAAAGGGGATTCCCAAGCCTGCCCAAAGGAAATGGTGATGCAAGGCCCTGAAGATCTCCTGGCCCACACGCCATGGCAAGCTGGTGCCTGGCCACCCGAGCCGTCCGAATGGGGGGTGGGGGCAGGGCAGTGGCAGGGCATCTCCAGTGTGCGGGAGTTCTAGAACTCAGGGTTTGTTCATTCAGGGTAGCCAGGATCAGGCCCCTGCCCCAGGGATGGGGGCTCAGCCAGCTGGAATAGCATCAGGATGCTGAAAAGGAGACAGTGTGGTCATGGCAAGGCCTCACCAGGGCAGGATGTGACGCTGCCACCAGGTACCTGCCCAGAATGGTGCCCTTGGAGTCTGGCCCTGAGCCTGTGACAGCAGCCAGTGTCTGGCTCGTGGCAGTGCCTCCTGGGTTCAGCCTGGGTCTTGAAGGAATCCGCATATGGTCAATCCCAAGGTTGCGACGGCACCAGGTATCTGGCTTGTGACAGTTCCTGGTGCCTGGCTCATGAGGCACCCCTAGAGCCCAGGCCAAGCTCCTTTATGACACCCTTCTGAAGGCCCCTGGAAGGATAGAGCCTGAAGCACGGAGAAGGGGACGGCTAGTTCCTGTTGTGGTGACTGAGCTGCAACTAGTTTTCCATTTTCCCACAGGTTTTGCAGTTTCAAGAGAACAGCTCCTGGGTGGAGGGGGGCCAGGTGTCCCGGGCCTAGGAAGGTGGCTTCCTGAGAGGAGGCAGCTTGCAGGCCTGGGTCTTCATGAATCAACAGAATAATGACATCTTGGGGGACCCTTCCCCACCACTCCACCGAGGTCCCCTCGCAAGGATCCCATGCTCCGCACACTGTCCACAAGGGCAGCTGGTTCCTGCCCCACCCCACCGCCAGTGTCATCGAGGGCATGGGGTAACAAGGTTGCTCACATACTGCCGGGGAGATTGGCTGGGGACTGGAGTCACCACTATGGGGGGCTTCGGAGTCATGCAGGGAAGCAGAAACAGTTCCACTCCAGGTTGCGCGCCCTAGAGCCAGCCAGGGCCAGCCACCAGCCGGCCGGAGGCAGCAACAGGAAAGACACGCAGCACTGCAGGGCAGGGCCCCAGCGGAAGCCACACAGCGGCCATCGAGGGCAGGGTGGAAGCACAGAATCCTCAACAGCAATGACACGTGCGGACACGGTGAAACTCGTCAACATATTTTTGAGTGAAAGAAGCCAGACACAAAAGGGCACATATTGTATGAAATTCAAAAACAGGCAAAACAAACTATTTTTAGGGATACTTGGTAGAAAATCAAGGAAATGATTATCCCTACAATCAAATTTCCCCCAGGAGGAAGTAATAAGGTGGGGTCAGAGGAGGGGAGAGAAATACTTTGTGGGGAACAGTCAAGAAAACAAAGCCAGGTAATTGAATAAAAACGCATATCCATTATGACCGCCAAGGTGAATACCAGAAAAATTCTACTTTAAAGTCAAAGACTGTTTTATTGGGTAGGAAAAAAATCTACATGGTACTTATTAAAGACCCACCTAAAACAAAGTGGCATAAAGCAGTTGAAAGTAAAAAGATGGGCACAAAATATTAAGTATATGCAAGCAAAAATAGAAATGACAGTGTGAATCTCTAAAAATGTGATTTGGCATAAAAGCTTTAACCTGAAAAAATTAATTTATGTTGGAAAAAGATAAAAATTACGACGACTGTATAACGTCATAAAGCTCTGCTCCTGAATAACATCAAACATAAAAAGCACAATTAATCAGTGACTCATGGGAAGCTGAGAAGCCTCAACTCTATGTCTTTGAGGAATGAAATATCTATAAAAATCAACCGCGCACTAGACTACTAAGGAAACCACAATAACTTCCCTAAAAGTTGACCTGGTTTGGCCCACATTTTTTTACCATGATGCAATCAAACAAAGATTTAGTAATAAAAGAATAAGCTAAATAAACCGAGTTATTTGAAAATTTTTTAATAAACCCTAATTTATTTGAGGAAATAAAAACATCCTATAGACCATTTAGAAAATACTAATAATTAGCGTAATGAATAAAAAACTTATTGGGTGTGTTCAAGGCAAATCCATAACCATAAAGGTATTTATTATTGCATATCGAAAATGAAAATAAATGAATTAAATGCTCAAATCAAGAAACTATAAAAGATACAAAATAACCTCAAGGAAAATCTGTAGGAAACATGTACAAAATATAAAATTATACCCTGATCCATTAGAGCAGTAAATTAGAAATGAACTCTGTGATATGAGCCAGGTCTTTGAAACACCAAATATTAAATAGGACAAAGGTATACTGTATATTGATAGGGTGTATACCCCAACAATTTGGTGTAGCAGGCATAAACCTCGCTCTCCTAATGGCGCAGCTTTGAAACATAAAGCAAGAATTATTATCACTGCAAGAAGAAGTAGACAATGTCTTAATTCCTGTGGTAAACCTCTCAGAAGTCAGCGGATTATACCGACATAAAATATTGGAAGTGCTGAGAGGATCTGAATAACACAGTCAACACCCCTATCCAACCGGGTTATAGCTAGAACTCTGCTTCAAAACACACAACACTTTGTTTCAAATGCACACGACACAGGCACAGATAAAATCTCAATCAATTCCAAAATGCAGGAATAATTAAGTCCATATTGAGATATAATGTTTAATAGAGAAAAAGGAGAAGCTTTTACCCTTCCCCCAAATTATCCATCAGGAAATTAAATAATACCCTCCTATTTAACTTGGGTTAAATAAGAAATACAGTATGAAATTAAAAGTATAAAAATGAAAGACAATGAGGTCAGTACCTATCAAATCCTATGAAATATGACCACAGCAAGACTCAGAGGGGATTTTATAGGATTAAGTGAAAATAATAGAACCCGAAGAGGTCTATAATAATGAACTGAGCATACTCAAGAAGTTAGAAAAAGACAGTAAAATAAATCCCTCAAAAGGAAAAGTTTGGAATTACTAAAGCGAAATGAGCCTTTAATGAAATGAAAAGGACAAACAGGAGTGGATTTGATCCCTAAACCCAAAAGTTAATTTGGACCATTCAGGAGCGCCCAAGTTAGAAAAATTTCCACTCAAACAGGCTTAACATTTCTATCTCCTCTCTTCAGTGATGGCAGCTGCACTCTGAGTCGGTCCCCTTGTCGAAAAATGTTTGCCAACATCCCACCTGCTTCTGCTCCCTCCCTCACACGCAGAGGGAGAGGGTGTGGCTCTGCCCTAGCGGAGCCTGACGCTGACTGGGATAACCCACTGAGGGCAGGGGGCGGGGGGCTAGACCATGCCAACTACAGGAAGCCTGTGAGCCACCCTTCCTGGGGGCCGGCGCTGTGACCGTTTCCCCCTGAAGCACATGAGCGGCACGGCAGAGGGGTGGCCCGCTGACCAGTACCTGGGGTAATGTGAGGGTAGGGTAGATACCAAAAAGCTGACCGACAAAAGCACACCAGGTGGTTTTTTTAAAACACCTGTGAAATAGGCCAAAATCCAGTGATTCTGTCTTTTAAGACAGAGGAGCTCTAACTAGAGTGGTTCAGTTGGTTGGGTGTCATCTCACAAAGCACAGGGTCTCAATTTCGATTCCCAGTCAGAGCACACGCCTGGATTGCGGGATAGGTCTCCGGCCAAGGCACATATGAGAGGCAGATGATGTGAGGCAGGTGTGTTTCTTCCTCACATCGATGTTTCTTTCCCTTTCTTTCTCCCTCCCTTACCCTTCTCTCTGGAATCAATAAAAAAGAAAAAAAATTAAAAAGGAAAAAAAGAAAAGGGAGAGAATACACACATAAGTAATATTAGAATTAATAAAGGAGCCATAGATTCAGATTTTATACATCAGTTTGAAATTTTTAAATCTAAGCTAAATTATGTGATTTTCTATGCCAAAACTAATGCAAAAAGAGGTGGGAAAACCCAACTAGGCCAATAACCACAACAGATATTTTTTAAATAGTCAAAGATTTTTAGAAAAGGCACCAGGCCCAGTGAGTGTTATGTGCACAATCCACCAAACCCAAAGTACCAGCAATGCTGGTGTTACATACACTGCTCTAGGCCATAGGAAGATACTAGAAGACCTCTCAACGTGTTTTAAGAGGCTAGCATAGCAATGACACCAAACCTGAACAAAGGGTGGAACAAAAAGGAAAATTGTAGGCCAGTCCAACGCTGGGGCAAAAATTCTAAAAAAAAGTACTACCAAACTGAATCTACAGTGTATCACAGGATTCGCCTAAGAAATCCACTGAGATCTAGTAATGTATTTTACCATGTGAATAAATAAGTAAAACCATATAATTATCTTAATAGTTCACTACTGGGTCACCGGGGCCCAAAACAGTGCCTGGTACCAAGAAGACTCCCGGTAGATATTGTGAAATAAATGAAAGAATGAAGTCAGGACCAGCACATGAACCCCTACCATCATGCCCACCACTTCCCATTGTGCTGGGGGTCTCCAGCGATGGGATAACAAAAGAAATAGAAATTATATGTTATCGAAAAGGACAAGGTGTAGCTGTCACCATTTTGGGTAATTTGATTACCACCCCAACAAAAAAAGCCACGATAAGCTCTGGCTGGTGTGGCTCAGTGGATTGAGTGCTGGCTTGCAAACCAAAAGATCAGCGGTTTGATTCCCAGTCAAGGCACATGCCTGGGTTGCGGGCCAGGTCCCTGGTGGAGGGGTATGTGAGAGGCAACCATACATTGATGCTTCTCTCCCTCTTTCTCCCTCCCATCTCCTCTGTCTAAAAATAAATAAAACCTTCTTTTTAAAAAAAGCCAAGACAATACACTGAAGAACTATTGAATTAGATAAGACGGTTTTGCAAGATAGCCAGGAATCAAGATCACTATTTTTTTTGTTAATCCATCAACAGTTTTAAAATACTTCAGATGTTGAATTAGAAAAAATGTACTGGGAAAAGATATCATCCACAAGAAACATAGCCAAAGTTTGTAAAATACTTAAAAATAAACTCAGCATTTTTACAGACATCCATGAAAAGAAGAGCTGACTGAATGGAAACGTATACCAAATCCCTAGTTAAGAATTCAACACTGCAGAAACGACAGTCATCTCTAAATTAGTCTATTTAATTTCAAGTCAAATACCAATAGAATTTTTCATGGAAATTGATAAACTGATTTTAAAGTTGATATGAAAGACAAACTTTGAAGATTAGGCAATCTTTAAAAAAAGTTTTATTTATTTTACTTTTAGACAGAGGGGAAGGGACAGAGAAAGAGAGAGAGAGAAACATCAATGTGTGGTTGTCTCTTGAGTGCCCCCTACTGGGGACCTGGCCCACAACCCAGGTATGTGCCCTGACCGGAAATCGAACTGGCAACCCTTCGGTTCACAGGCCGGCACTCAATCCACTGAGCCACACCAGCCAGAGTGGCAGTATTTTTTTAAAAGAGAGTTGCTGCTACCATTTAACGAAACATAACATAAAGCTGATTGAAACAATACGGCACTAACCCAGGAACAGACAAACAGGTCAGTGGGCAAATAATAGAGATTTCAAAAACATACCCATAAATACATTAAAATTTCATTATTATAAATGTAGACCTTCAAATCTGCAGGAAAAGAGTGGACTCTCCAAAAAAACTGTGTCAACAGAGCTGGTCCTCCAGTTGGAAATTGTTAGATCCCCACCTCACACCATAAATAAACAGAAATTTCAAATGGTTTACAGAGTTACACATAAAAAATAAATGTATCAAAATATTAAAACAGATATAGGAAGATAGCTTCTGTCATCTGGAGATGGAGAAGACCATCTTAAGTAAGGCTTTACAAAACTCATAAAGAAAGGCTGATGTGACTCTGTAATAATTTTAGAAGTCTTTATGGAAAATTACCCATCCATTCCATGTATTCAAAATGACAAGTGGCTCTCTGGAGAAAACATCTGTAAAATTGACAAAGGCTTAATATTCAGAAAAGCTGAAGACCTTCCATCAGAAAAGAGGAGCAACCCAATTTTTAAAACAGGCGAAGTACGTGAATAGGGGAGTCGCTTGAGGAAAGGTACACATGTTTTTCAATAAACACAGGAGGAAACACTTTACCAATCAAGAAAATGCAAATTAAAACAGCAACGATATAACTTTCTACCACTGGATAGACATGAGTTTTAAAGATTAATGGTGTCCACTTTTAGCACAAGGAGAAACGCATTCTTGTATATGATGGGTGTGAATGTAACGTGGCTCCGTTTCGGGTGAATTTGACAGTATTCATCCAAAATGATTAGATCTGTGCTTGCTTTGACTGTGCCCCCACCACACCCTGTGCATGCAGGACGGTGTTCACGACAGCCCCTGTGCTGACAAGTCAGAAACAGCCTAAAAAGGGGGCCGGTTAAATGACCTCTGTCACCTTGCACAGAACACAGGCAGTCATGTAAAATTATGCCATCACCCTGGGTAGTGATATAGATTTTCAAGGCATCTAATTTTTTACAGGCAGGTTATTAACAGTACATATGTATAAAATCATTTATTTAAAATCAGAAAGGTATATTCTTTAAGGATGCTACCAATGATTAATTCTGGGTAAGGGAACAGCGTTGTGGCGGGGTGGACAAGAGATGGAAATCTTTACATGTATTTCCGATTTTTTTAAGTAAATCACAGGAATGTATTCAGATATTGCTTATAATATTTTTTAATTTAAAGAAAAAAATGTAGCTGTGAACATGTAATACTTTCGTATTCAGGTAAATCTGGTCACATCTCTTGTTGTCCATGATAAATACCTCGGCCTCCTGCAGCTCTGGGGTCAGTGTGGAGCTGGCTGTGGAGGAGCCAAGTGGGGTGAGAACTAACCCTTCACCCCACTCAGCCCTGGCCTTTTCCCAGGGTCCTGTAACCTCTATCCTGGAGACCCAGCCAAGTATTTTTAAATGCCATTAAAAAAAGTAAGATCTGATTTAGAGCACTGTATGTGGGTCCTTCCTACTGTCAGCCTATAGGCCCAACTGCCCCCTTACAGCATGCCCACCCCACAGATGAGGAAACTAAGGCCTCGAGCCCTTCCCCTGGACCCCAGCACTGGCGATGTAGCAAAACTGTCGGCCACCGCTCTGGGGAACCCCCTGGGAGAATTAATTCCAGGAGACCCTGCCCCCCCTGCCACCCCCAACAGCCACAGCCACCCAGAGAAGAGAACAGAGCCAACTCACATTTGCACGGATTTAATCCCTGCTGTTTGGGACCCCCGTTCCAGAGCCCGTCGAGGCCACGCCCCTTCTCTTGGTCTCCCAAGGCCTAGTCATCCACCCTCCCCTCCCGACTGGGATCAGGTCCCCCAGGGGCCCCTCCGTCCCCACCTTGACTCTCGCCGACACGTGGCCTCGGTCTAGCCCTGATCTGGTCCTGTTCGGTAGAGGCAAAGCAGGAAGAAGAAGGGAGCGGGGAGATCAGGGGCCCATGTGGGGCTGCAGTGGCCAGGACAGGAGTGGGAGCCAGGTGGGGGTGCAGGGGACTGACAGAGCGCCGTTGCTCATTTGATTCTTGATCCATTTGCTGTATTTGCTGACACGCGTGTACACCCCTGGGTTCTGTGCTTTGGCACAGGCCTTTTCCCAGGACAGCACCCCAGCCAGAATCCACCTGTCCTCGACTTCGCAAGCCAGTGGGCCCCCAGAGTCCCCCTAGGTAAAGAGAAAGGAGTGGTGGAGGCTCTGGGCCCCGCCAGGACCCAGGGGACCCAGCGTGGCCACCCTCTGCATTCCGCCTGGAAGGTTCTTTCACTCTCTCGGGATCTCGCTATAACTGGGGGTCCTCCTTCAGCTCCATAGTTGGGGACCCCATCCCAGAATATTAGGCAAAATCAAAGTCACAGGGGAAGAAAGATGGGAGCAGAGCGCTGCCTGGTGATGGTGACAAGAAGAAAGGCCAAGCAGACCCCTTCCCAGGGATCTTCCCCCGACCTGGGTGTCATTCCTAACAGAAGGAGATCTCCCAGAGCCTCCTTGAGACTCACATAGCACAAGTTTTCTCCATAATTGGTGGCACAGATCATGTCCTCCAAGACAAGGGGGACAATGCGGGGGATGAGAGACTTCTTGCGGTAAATCTGGTCACATCTCTTGTTGTCCATGATAAATACCTCGGCCTCCTGCAGCTCTGGGGTCAGTGTGGAGTTGGCTGTGGAGGAGCCAAGTGGGGTGAGAACTAACCCTTCACCCCACTCAGCCCTGGTCTTTTCCCAGGGTCCTGTAACCTCTATCCTGGAGACCCAACCAAGCCAGGCCCCTTCGTACCTCCTTGCCCTCCCTCCTGGGCCCCTCCCGCTGCTGTGAGGACCAGGTCTGGCAGCCCCTCGCCCCACCCCCAGGGCTGTGTTTCAGGATCCCTTTCTCTGGGAAGCTCTGGCTTCTGAGCCAAGCAAGCCACGATCCACGCTGCCATGCCACCACTGACGCACTGGGACCCTGACCACATGCCACCGCTGTCCAGCCTGAGCACTGCACTGGCTGTGCTCTGCATCACCTGAATCAAACTCGCTGTCCCCCCAGGCAGCTGAGGCAGACCCTCTGCCCAGAGCTCATCCCAGATCAATCTCAGCTGCAGCTCAAGGTCACCTGACCACATCTCTCACCCTCAGCCTGTGCCCACCCCCAAGCTCAGGGCTGAGTTCCCAACAGGCAGGGCCTGCGCTCCCAGTGCCAAGGGTTCAGCGTGGGGCCGATGCTCGAAGTTCAAGTGAGCAAATGAGTGAGTGAGTGAACTTGTGGCTTCCTGGCTCTGGGCTTCTGTGAGGCAAACCATCCTGCCCAGCCAGCCCTGGCAAAGCTAGGCCTGGATGCGGTGCCCACAGCAATGGACAGTGGTTCCCATGTGAGGGGCAGTCCTGACCCATCCCAGAACCAGGGGCCGGAGGTAGCAGTCACGAGCTTCCTGAGAGGTACCGTGAGGGGGCCCCGCAGGCAAGGCCCCAGAAGAACTGACCACCCCCACCCCCATCCTGCTCACCTGAGAAGCGCTGCTTAGCCTGGCCCCAGCCGGTCACCCAGCACTGCGTCCCGACCTTCAGGTTGTAGGTGGGCTCGGGGAGACAGATGGGCTGCACGTGCTTGCCAAAGGTGGCGGGAGTGTGGAGCCGGAGAAGCGCAACATCGCCCATGATGAAGGTCCGGCCCCAGTACTTGGGGTGCATGATAATGTCCCTCACGGGGATGGAGATGGCCTTCCTGGAGTCCAAGGGCTTCAGCTGGGAGGTGCCGAGAATCACCGAGTACTCTTTGGTGCTGCAGAGGACACAGAGCCCCGCCTGGTAGAGGTCAGGGTCCCAAGCAGCACTGTACCCCAACCTCCACCACGGATTCCCCTCCCTTAGATAAACTGCCTCCCCATTCATCATTCAAGTTGATGCAAGGTGGCCCGGTCTATGTGTTGTATATGTAAGTACATGTACATGTATGTATGTTTTCTCACGTGAGGGGTTGGGGGTTCTATACTGAGTTTGCCTGTTACCCTGTCTAGGATACAGTCTTTGGTGCTTGGAACTCTTGTCCCAGCGCAGTACCTGGCTCCCCGCAAATCCTGAGCATGACTCCCCTGTCCCCAGCAACCCTTCCCACTCCCCACTCTCACATTGCCTCACGGAGGAAACAGGAAACTGGGCCAGGCTCGTTGCAGCCCTGGGTCCCAGGTCCTGGGGACGGGGGCCACACTCACCCGTGGATGCAGTGGGCTGCAGTCACCACCCATTGGTGGTCAATGAGGGCCCCTCCACACACGTGCTCATCTTCCAGCCGGAGGCTCACCTCCCAGGGCCAATGGCGAGTCACGTCCCAGTCCTCCGACCACCAGGGTTTGCCACAAACTTTAGGGAGAAGTGTGCCAAGGAGACACAGCGACCACACAGAGGAGGACAAAAATGGCTGAGACCAAGGTGCCCCTGGGGCAACTTGCACAAGGCTATAAACCCAGGGCTTGTTCCCATTTCAATAAAGGGGTGAGAAGGGCAGTGGCCTGCCCAAAGGCACTGAGCTAGGCAGAAAATGACAGTGACACAGACAAAATACACCAAGATAGAGACATCGAAGGAGGAAAAAACCAGATACCGGTTTTTTGCAACACACTGGGAGCAATCGGCACAGAACCTCGAAACAAGGGAGAAGTGGAGAAGCCCCAGGACCAGACATGCATTTTCTTGTGTCTGGAGTAAGTTCTAGGCCATGTCCTGAACGGCTCCGATGCTGGCTGCGTCTCTCAGATGCCCACGCTGCTCAGCACGAAGACAAGCTCCAGGCTTCCGATCCTACCCAACGATTCAGGAAAGAACCCAGCCTGGGGCTGCCCTCCCACAGCTTACACTCTCCGTGTGCACATAGTTCCAACAGTCAAGTTGTACAACTCCATGAATGGATGCAGCTGCACAATATTGTAAATAAAATATTACCCGACGTCCTATTTTTATAAACGAATGCACTATGATCACGTAGGGATCGTCGCAGGGGTGCAAGGGTGGTCCCACAACGGGGGAGCTCTCGGTGTATTCTCTACAAAAAGATCCTGTGCTTTTCTCCATACACACGGAAAAGGGCAGGTGAACAATTCAACACATGTTTATAACCGAACACACACACACACACACAAACCTCTTACCTAGCAAACTAGGAATAGAAAGGGAATCACTGACTTTATAAAAGTTATATGCCACAAAGCTACCTCGAACATCATATAACCCTGAGGAATGGGAGAAAGAATCGGCGATATGCCAGACACCAGGGCTAATGGCACTCCTCAGGGGGAGGGCGCCGGGGCCTCTGGGTGCCACCACTGCTCCGCCTGCCTGGCTGGTGACCGCACAAGTATGTTCACTGTGTGATTGCCTCTTGAGCTGGACACTTAAAACTGGTGCATTTTTTTGTGTACATATAATGCTTCAACAACTTACTTTTAAAGTCAGTAGTATTTCTCTATCCCAGCACAACCAACAGAAAATATATTCAAAACCGGGATACATTTTCAAGAGCAAAAACGTATAAAGTACCAAGAAATTAACTTACCCAACACTACACAAGATCTCTGTGGCAATACAGTTATAACTCAAATAAAGGACTGTAAAAATAATTGGCATAAATGGAGAGGCATCCTTTGCTCTTAAATAGAACAACTGAATATTTCAGGTGTAATTGTGAGGCTTTATAAGAGGAGGAATCTCGCCTCCCCTAGACTTTTTGGGGAGGCGAGATTCCCCTCGGCCTCTCTTAAGATGGATGAGAATGTTCCTCAGTTACTTTTTAAGTCTCTCCTAGATAAGGTTAAAGTTTCTCTTCGGGCCCTCGCAAGCCTATGTGTCTGCGCCTTCGCCGGCCTGCGCCAGCGCACAATGGGAACCAGGCTGGGGACCTGCAGAGCAAAGAGGCCCACTCTGCACCTGCCTCGGTCAATGTCAGGCAAACCTGGAGAACAAACAGGCCCACCCTGTGCCTGCGTGAAGAGGCCCAGCGCGGCACGAGCCCGACCGCAGCAGCAGTTCAGGAGCCACACCCGCTGCAAGTGTGGGCCCCCTCGGTGCCTCGAGCCCCCGCCTCTTCTTGTTCCCAGTAAACCTCCTTTTAAATTGGCTTCATCTCTGCTCTTGATTTCTATCTTGGGGCAGGGGGAGGGCAAGACCCCCTTCGCTGGTGACAATTTTTCCCCAAATTAATTCAATAAAATCACTTTCCAAGTTAGAATTGTTAAGAAATTTGATGAGCTGACTCTAAAACTGAAATAGACAAAGTTTCCTGAATAGCTCAGACTTGGAAAAAATAGATCAAAGAAGGGACACTCGTCCTCGAAGATGTTAAGACACACATCAAAACCATAATAACAAAAACAGTGTGGCACTGACAAGGACCGACCAATGGATCAAAGGGTGAGAATAGCACATATAAGAGATTGTTCCACGGACTACGGGAACTTCTTGTGAAGAGAGAAGCCACCACAACTGGTCGGTAAAGGATGGCTCACTGAGTACATGGTGCTGGGTCACTCTGGAAGAAATAAGAAAAACAAAACGGTGTTCCTTTCTACGAGCACTGGAAGCTCTAATCACAGAAGGTCAAACTGTAGGGTGAACAGCAGATGACGCTATATGGGGTGGGAAAGGACCCCAAAACAAAACCTCGAGACACACACCATAAAGCTTTAAACGGGGGATACTGATGACATAGAATGAAGGCTTTCTGACCCCAGGAACAAAGTTAACAGACAGGTGACAGATGGGAAGGCAACACTTGCAATGTCTAAAATCTATACGAGACTTTCATTAGGAACATACAAGAAAATCAACAAGGCAAAAAGAACAGACAATATGAAAATTATAAGGACAGGCAATTTATTGCAAGAAGAAACTCAGTAGGCCAATAATAGCACATGAAGACATGCTCAAACTCATCAGTAATAAGAAAAATGTCGATTAAATCAAGAAGTCATTTTTTTTAACCTATTTGATTAGCAAAAAAATGTAAAGGCTGGGTTGTGCCAAAGGTTGGTAGACCTGCAGCAATACATGCACCTTCACAAAGTTCTGTTAGGGATGCAGAGGACGGACTGACCCAATTGAAATATGGACAGTAAACAGAAGTATGACATCAGTGTATATTTTTGAAGTTAGTAAGTGCACTGTGGTTGTCTGAGAGAATATTCTAAGAAAGTACACGCCGAAGTATTCGGCGATAAAGAGCCATGTTGCACGTTCCCTTCACTGACCCTGAAAAAATGTTGTGTGTATGTGTGTTCTTTGTAGTATTTGTATTTTCAGTGTTTTGTAAGCTTAAAATTATTTCCAAATAAACTGGTTTTGGGGTTTTTTTTTTAACAGGGCTGAATGAAAAGAGTAGGAAACAGAAGGCAGCCCAGAGCACGTGCCATTTGTGTAGGTTAAAAACACATGCACACAGAACTGCAATATGTATTTTTACAAGAACACACCAAGAGAAAGATACACACTGAACAGATAAAAAAGGTTGGAAAGAGGGTAGAGAGAGCGAATGGGAGTGGAGCAAGGACATAAGCAGGAATGACTAACTTAATCGTCAAACGGTTCACAACAAATCAGGGAGTAGCCCTCACAATGGAGGCCCCTGGACCAAGCCAAACAAACCCACCTGCCGCCCTTGAGGTCTAAGGGTAAAGACAGGAAGACCCAGCGGTGCCAGGCTCTGCGGCTGCTCCGTTTGCAAAGAAACAGTTTCGAGCCCAAAGGTTTCTGTGTAGAAAAGGGACAGACGCCCTGATGGGATACAGCCTGGGCTGAATTCAAAGAGGCTCCGCATCTGGCATCCCAGCCGCTCTGTCCCCAGCACTGCTGGGTCTGCGTGTCCTGGCTGCCACGGGCTGTCCTTTAGAAGGCAGGCCCTTTAAACAAAATTCTGCTTCCTACAGACCCAGAAGCACCATCCAGGTGACCCTCTTCGGAACACACCCTCCCAGGAACTCAGGCTTCCCTGCAGCAGGGGCCCGCCCTACCCACCTGGTTTGGTGTCATCTTCTTTGTAACCTGGAGGAGAAAAGGGGGACAGAGATGAAGTGAGAGGTCATGACAGGATGACAGCGAAGAGGTGCATTTTCATTGATTAGTTCATTTATTCATTCACCAAATACTTTTTAATCTCCGACTGCGTTCCCAGCCTGGAGCCCAGAGCTAGTGAGGACCGACGTATCAGACAGATACATGCCATGTGTGCCCTGGAGAAACATGCTGGCCAGCAGGGAACGCGGAAGTAAACACAGTCACTGACATGAGATTGGTGCAGGGACAAGGTCACAGAGGTCAGGTGAGCCCAGAAGAAGTAGTGGAAATCAGGGTTATTGTGCCGGGTCTTCAAGATGAGATGGTAAAACAAAAATGAGATGTGACTGCCATTCCTTACAAAAGAAACACCGTGGTGTCTGCCTGAGGCTCCGGAGGATAAAGGGCAAGGCCTGTGAGGGCAAGAAATGAAGCCAGGGCGGCGGCCAGGGAGAAGGGAGGTCAGGGGGCATGCGACGTGGTCAGGTTTGTGCTGTGAAGGCAGCAAGGAGAATGAACAGGGAGGTGATGAGAAGGTGGGGAGACCCCACCGGAGGCTGTGCAAAGCGTGGAGGTCTGAAGGAGGAAGCGGCAGTGAGAACAGACATGCGCGAGCTGGAGGTGGGCGAGCTGGAGGTGGGACTTGGGGAGATGGCTGAGTGTAGGTGACCCTCCTCCCCATTTCGTTTTGTTTTGTTTTGGGGTTGTTGTTTTTTTTTATCCTTACCCGAGGGCATGTTTTCATTGCTTTTAGAGAGAGAGGAAAGGAGAGAGAGAAACCCTGATGCGAGAGAGAAGCATCAACCGGTTGCCTCCCAGGTGTGCCTGGGCTAGGCATGAAACCCACAACCTAGGTATGTGCCCTGACCAGGAATCAAACCCGCAACCCTTTGGTCATGGGACGAGGCTCCAACCAACTGAGCCACATGGACCAGGCCCCCCTCTCCCCATTTCTGATTTTAGAGACAAGGGGCTGCTATCCACTGAGTTAGAGACCAGAGAAAGAGAACCAGCGCATAGGAAGAGGAGGGCCTCTCAAGCAGCTGAGATGTTTCTAGGTCATTCGGGTGACGTCCAGTAGACAGACGCCCATCCAGGCCTGTGAGGTAACGTTACATAAATGGCAGCTCACTGCCCAGGGCACGTGAGTTCACCCAGGGAACCACGAAGAGAGGATCCAGACAGCACCTCAGGGAACACTGGTACGTCAGGGATGATCGGAGCATGGTGGCGGGGAGGGACACGGAGGAGCAAGGGAGCTACCCTGAGGAAGAGGAGAGCTGCGACCGGCTGAATCTCTCTTAGATGGATGGCAAGTTACTTTTTGAGCCCCTCCTAGATAGGGCTAGTTTCTCTTTGGTGAAAAAGGTGAAGAGATTAAAAAGTACAAGTTGTTAGTTACAGAACAGTCACAGAGATCTAAAATACAGCATAGGGAATACAGTCAGTAATATCATGATAACTAGGTACGGGGTCAGGTGGGTACTGGAAATATCGGAGGTGGGGGGCATCACCTTGTAAAGTTCACGAGTGTCAAACCACTGTGTACATCTGAAACTACTACAGAATAAAGGTGAATGTACACTGTAGTTGAAAATAAAAATTAGCCCTGGCTGGTGTGGCTCAGTGGATTGAGTGCCAGCTTTCCAAATGAAAGGTTGCCGGTTTGATTCCCAGTCAGGGCACGTGTATCACACACTGATGTTTCTCTCCCTCTCCTCCTCTCTCCCTTCCCCACTCTCTCTCCAAAAATAAATAAATAAAATCTTTTTTAAAAAAATTAAGGTTTCTCTTTGGGCCCTCCCCAAACCAACGTGCCGGCACCTGCCGGCCCACAGCAGGAACCTGGTGAACAAAGAGACCCACTCCGCACCTGCGTGAAGAAAGCCAGCGCTCTACGAGCCGGACCCAGCAGCAGTGGGAGCCACGCTCGCTGCTAGCGCGGGCTCCCTTGGTGCATCGAGCTCCCTCCCTCCCTCCCTTCCTCCTTGCCCTCCCTCTTGTTCCCAGTGAATCTCCTTTTGAATCTGTTTCGCCCTCTCTCTTTACTTCGATTGTGGGGTGGGGACAAAAACCCCTTGGCCAATGACAGAATCAGGAGAGGTGCCAGAGGACGAGAGAAAACGCAAAAGGAGTAGAGAGGTTGGGGACAGTAAGGCAGGCACGTGCCAGGAATGGGCGAAGGGTCAAGTGAGGAGGCCCTGGAAGGAAGCCCGCAGGGCCAACTGTAAGGGCAAGAACTTGGGCAGCGGGGGGAGAGAGGGAACACAGCGCGAACACCATGGGAGAGAATAAAGTCTGTGAGCGAGGCTGATGGAGGGAGCAGGCGCAGGGAGGCCTGCCTTGAACACAGGCTTGTCTCTGATTCCTAAACAAATGGGTGAGGATGGTGTTGAGTAGTCAGGGCCCCTGGGGGCTGGAGGGGGTCGGGGAGACAGCACCCAAAGGCCTGCATCCACTGAGAGAACGAAGCTGTGCTAGTGGGGCGCTCTGGGTTGGAACAGGGGGTCGGGGTAGGAGATGAATTGTGGAATGCTCTTTAAGTAGATGGAGACCATGAATCCACGTGGGCCAGACCAGGTGCCTGAGTGGGGTCTGCAGGGGAGCACGCTGCCCACAGGATCAGAGTCTGGGGAGAGACGGGTAGCATGTGAGAGGCCTGAGGATGCTGTCAAGACTGTGGCTGGGTCTTACTTAGCCACAGTGCGCCCACACTGTTAGCGGAAGGAAGTGGCTCACAGACCAGGAGAAAAGTCAGGGGTCCCCAGGGGCCTGCAGGGCCAGCGGGCCCGAGGGGGAGGCCACAAAGGGCAGGAATTCAGCATTCCTGGAACCTTCCTGGAGAGATCCTGGGAACGGGTGGTAGAGTGGTTATTCCGGGGTGGGTGGGTCACAGAAGCCCATCCCGCCA
>PVJD01014506.1:0-28874 GCA_004026545.1 Mormoops blainvillei
GGGTTCTAGTACCAGAAGTAGGAGGAAGAATGCTTGCTGAGAAAGCATGAAATTATTAACAAATGATTCGATGAATAAATAAACCTTCCCTACTGTGACCTTGCACCACAATAAGCATTCGAGCATTTTTCTTTTTCTTTTTTTTTTTTCATTTCACCCAGGACTCACGAAAACGTAGATACGCCAGCCAACATTTGAACATCTCTGTTTTAACACGTTTATTCACCTGCTGCTGAGACCTGTCTTGCAGCCCCTAAGATGCATTTTGTTTGCCTTGCTGCAGCCATCGGAGTCCTCGGAGAGGGCCATCGCGCCACCAGAGCCGGAGCCGGCCGGAGCGAGCCAGAAGGGCAAAGAGGGCTCCTCGAGGGACAAGAAGACGGCGCCGGCCGAGACCAACAAGCAGCGGAGCAGCAAGCAGGAAGCCAAGGAGTCCACCCCGTGCGCCTGCGCGTGTGCCGAGGCCGCGGGGGTGGCTGCCAGCGCGCTGCAGAACGGGGACAAGCCCCAAAAGAGACCCGAGAAGCGGCGACAGTCCCTCGGGGGCTTCTTCAAGGGCCTGGTAGGTGCATCCTTCAGCGTTTCTTTCTGGCCTCGCAGGCCAGGGGTGTGTTTCCCGCCTCCAGGGAGGGGACCGATTGGCTAGGGGCCGGTAGGACAGTTGTCAAGCAGTTGAGTACCTGTTGTGTGCCAGTCAGCAAGGTGGACAGAGGTGTTGCTGTCTGGAGGCGACAGGGCGGGGTCGGTGGGGTGGGGCGGGGTGGGGGTGCTGAGCCTGGGAAGAGCCTTACAACTGTAAGGGAAGCCTGAGGACTGGCCTGGCCTGGCCTTGGACTTGAGAGGAGCGCCTGAAGACAGAAAGTGTGCCAGGCAGAGGGACGACAGGTGCCAAGGTGTGCCAGAGAGGCAGCAGAGCACTGAAGTTCAGTCTGGTGTGGAGGCAGGAAGCAAGAACAGGGAGATGTTGGCAGGGACAGGGGGGATGACACGAGGCATGGACGTTTATCTGTGGCCGAAGGGAGTCTTGAAGAATTTAAACCAAGGAAAGTGCTCTAAGCATGACCCTGGGCGCTGGGTATGCAGAGGTGACTAAATCGAAGCTCCTTCCCTCCCGGGAAGCCCAGTCAGGGATGAGTGCCGGTCAGACGTTGAATAATTAGTCAACCTTTCACGTTCTTTATTTCTGACTATTTGGTTCTCTGTTGCTCGCCCACCCCCACCAGGTGATTGATTGGGCTTTGGGAGGGTAGCGACCATACTTGTCAGGGGCAGATGTGCTGTCCTCCCCATTATTGTGGCTAGAACACAGTAGACACTCTGTAAGTGTTTGCTGGATGGGTGGCTGGCTGGTTGGCTGGATGGAAGGAAAGATGGGTGGATGCATTCCTGCCTGCCAGCATGGATAGATGGGGTAAAACAGGACACTAGGAAATGTTTCATTATATTTGGGAATGTAAATCCTGGCAAATGAGAAACGTCTGAAGGGTCATCACTCAGACGGTAAGGTGATCAAGCAGAGACTAGGAGAAGAAACGAGTGAGATCAGACCTAGGACACTGGGGGATGGGGGTTGAGCCAGAAGATCAAGGTAAGCAAATGACACGGACACCTGCTGTGGGGGCCACCAACTGGGGCCCACTGTCATGCCGCCATAAAGGTGGGGCCGTCGTGGGAAGCACTCCACCCTAAATATACCTGGTCATTCATAATTCTCCCACTCCACAAATACCCAGTGGGCAGACGGAGGTGAGGGCGGTGGCCCCTTTGGCCGAGGTTCGGACTTCAGAACAACGTCTCTGGAAATCCTTCTAGAAGTGAAGAATGTCAGACCCCAAGGGTCAGGCCTTATGATTGATGATGTCATAGTACTATCCAGCCTCTGTGCCCTCGAGCGTGTAGGTAGATCCTCAGCTGGAGGTAGTGCTAACGGTCACAGTTGGAGGCTATTGGGAAGGGGAGCCCTGGCGTACAGCTGAGTCCCCAGGTCCCGAGGTCCCCAGGGCCTTTCTCCACTTTCAAGGAGGCGACTAAGAAAGGAGAGTGTCCATCAGCAGGGGAGGCTGGAGGAAGACTGGTCACCGTTTCGGTGGTTTTGTTGAAATGTTTGTCTCTGTGCTCAGCTGTAGCTCAGTGCGAACTCTAATCACACTTTCCTCAGTCATTTCCAAACCAACTATGCATTTCTGCTTTTTTTTTTTGCCCAGAGTTCTGTTCTAACCGTTACCTGCCAAGCTTCAGTGCACTGGGCGGTCGGGAGGGTTGCGTTCCAGAAAGGTCCTGAGCTCATAGCCCCAGGGCCCCTTTTTCAATATGTCATGTTGTCCTGGTTGTCTCTATATCCCCAAAGACTAACACGGAGTGTTGCACAGAGTAGGTGCTCAATACACCTATATACTATATTGTACATTACCCTCTCCCAGCCTGTGCTGTGTACACACTGCTCCACTACATGACACTACATGACAGTGAGTGGGTACACTAGATTATATATCCTTCACCGTAGCATAATCCACGACTCCACCTACACCACATACTGTACATACTATACAGGAGTGGGCAAGGGTAGGCTCACAGTTACATGTGCAACCCAGGTTCTTGTGTTGTTTATTAATTATTGTGTTATTATTCTCCATACAAACAGCTATAACCTACTTCTGCCCACCCCTGCACATACTACGCTACACTGTGCTACCCTGTATATATTATATAGCATATATATTATATATGCTATATATGCTCTAATATATATATTATATGCTCTATAATATATACTATGGTGTACTATAGTGTACTGTATATCCTGTATACTATGCTATATTTACCATACTGGATACACACACACACACACATATAGTATTCAATATACACTATCCTATATCATACTGTCCTATACTACATTATATTACACAATACGATCTGTACACACTATATATTATACTACTCTATACTAATAGGACTTTACTACATAGGCTTTACTATGTGTAGTATCTGCACTCTATCTGTATAAAGTATATATGTATACTTTACTGTATATACCATCCCATGTTATGCTGTACTGCCCTGTACTCTGTTCACTGCACTGAAAAACAGTGCCAGCGCTCATTGTGCTCCTGACACATGCAGCAAGGTGGCTAAATCCCAAACCCGTTACATGACAAGAGAGCAGTGAGACGCAGACATTACATACTGTGTTCCCGCGGCTGTGGCATCCTGAGAGGGCGACATCTAGGGATGGAGAACAGACCGTGGTTGCGTGCATGGTCTGGGGCTGGAGGGGCGGTCGATTACAAGGGGTCCGGGGCGTTTTGGAAATGATTGAACTGCTCTGTATTTTGATTTTGATGACGGTTACATGACTATTTGTGCTGGTCAAAGGTCACAGAACCGTGCGCAAAAAAAGGGTTAATTTTACTGTATGTAAATTAGACTTGACGGAAAAGGTTCAATACTAACAACAACAGTAATAATAGTACTTGACTCATGGAGTTTATTCGGCCACATTCCGTGAACGGCTGCTCCGCGCCTGGCCCTTGCGAGGCACTGGGGAAGCAGCAGACAGTCCTCAGGGCTGCCATTCCGGTGGAGAGAGCCCTCGGACAGATCCCAGGGTTTCACACGCGGCAGGCTCTGTAAGAAAGTGAAATCGGGCAGTGTGGTTAGAAAGTGATTAGAGAGGATGAGTGACGGGAGCCATCACTGTGGAGGGGTTTCTGCACCGGGCGCTGTTCTAAGCGCATTGCAAATACAGACTCACTTCATCCTCAGAGAATCCTCCCAGGTGAGGCGCATCACCCCCATTTTAAAGATGGAGAAACGGACTGAAGCACGAGTTACTTGTCCAAGACTGCACAGAGCTAGAAAGTACTGTAACTGGGCATTGAGCTTGGCCCTCTGATGGGAGACTGTTCTCGAACCCATCACTGACGAGT
This sequence comes from Mormoops blainvillei, assembly GCA_004026545.1. Taxonomy (NCBI): domain Eukaryota; kingdom Metazoa; phylum Chordata; class Mammalia; order Chiroptera; family Mormoopidae; genus Mormoops; species Mormoops blainvillei. Next base: position 3,930 of record PVJD01014506.1, read on the forward strand.
CAGGTGTGTTTACTGAGCACGGCACTTGGCGCAGAGTAAGTGCTACACAAATGGCAGCTGTTGCTGATTAATATTACCGCTCTTCATTGGGAAATACTGCTTTATATTTTTCTCCAGGGACCAAAGCGGATGTTGGACGCTCAAGTGCAAACAGACCCCGTATCCATTGGACCAGTTGGCAAATCCAAGTAAACAAATCGCCACAGTTCCTACCAAGTCCTCCTGCTACCAAGATGCCTCCCCCCTGCCCATGTCCTCCCCAATCCCACTCCGTGTATATATTTTTTCTCCTGATGGCCATCAAATGAAATTCTGCCTACAAACGAAGCCTGAGCTGTTGTATATCGAGGTGTATTATTTACGTCTCTGGTCCAATCTTTCCTGGTAAATAATTGCAAGGATGGTGTAGCAGGTTAACTAGTCAGGTCAGCAGAGTTGATGGTTGGGGGTGGGGCGGAGGAATGAGTTCTGGTGAAGGTATGAAAAATGTCAGGAACAAGTAAGTTGCAGGAAAGAAATGGCTGCTGGAAGGAATTAAGCTTTGTAGTAAAAACACAGGCTCATCCGCTAAACTTGAAAAGGAGAGACTATAAAATCCGTTGAAGTTCCCATTTCAAGGAGGGAGGACATGGGCGCTGCTTCGGGAGGTTGCCGATTTCCTGAAATGGAATGTATGCAGAATGAGAAAAGGAATGAATGAGAGTTGTTTTTCAAGTAGGGTCCTTGAAAGTTATTGAGGAGAGGGGCAAGACTGACTGGAGAGGGCTTGAACCGATTTGGGAAGACAGTTGCTTTTTTGAGGCTCAGTGACAAGGATGAGGATTACAGCTTCCAAAACAAAACAAAACAAAACAAATACAATAAATGAAGTTGCAAGTTTATTTTGCAACACAAGGGGGCGCCCGGGGCTCCATTTTAATCCCGAATCCAGTGTCCCTAACAAAGATGTGGTCTCCTGCGATCTTACATTATTAATGTTTCTCAGATGGTTGAGGGGCTTGCTTCATCTGTTCTGTCTGCCACTTATCTCAAGTCGGTCTGTAATTTCCTAATGTTCTCAGGATGTGCTCTGATAAAACCCTCCCCATAACCCCAGTTAATAAAAATTTACAGAAGATGATTCAAATACCTGAGGTGTTTTTTAATACTTGTACAGAGGAGTAAATAGGACCATGAGTCTATTAAAATGTAATTCAAAAGTAGCATATGATTGATGGATATCATGTACCTTGTATCTTTCTCTGATTTAATAAAAAAAATACACTTATATCTAAAGCATCTTTTAATTTTCCACTTTTAAAGCAGGTCTCTCATATCCTATGGCTGCGGGTGCCTTTATCTTCCCCCGTTAAAAAAAAAGAATCAATGCTCCTCCTCTAGCTTGTCCTCTCTCCCAGATCCTCCTAGATTTCCTTGTATGCGGGCACACATGAATACAAAAGCGTGCACATGTATGTTTGCATGTACATGCACACGTATATAAAGAGCACCTTCTTGGGCCAGGCTGCCCAGAGCAGAGCCTGACACCGGGGTCCGTTCTGATGCCTGTGAAATACTGAGGGGGGCTCCCAGCGGAAAGGGAGGAAGAGAGCAGGGCTGGGGAGGGGCTGAGCAGAGATGGAGCCCAGCTGGAGTGGAGTTGCAAGATCCCCAGGGGGCGCTGCAGCATGAATTGCACCCCCAGCGGGCGCTTCCTTGAGCTGAGGGGGCGGGCCTTTGTACCCTTGTTGGTGAGTCATGGGCCTCCCTGCGAGGCGGTGGGAAGGGCAAGCGGCTTCCATGGCGCTGAGAAACTGGGATCCTTCAGCAGCCGGAGAATGTCTGCCGTATGGGTGTGTCCACTACAGATACACATGTATAGATTCACATTCATACATGCAAGCCTCCACACACACATTTATACATGTAAACATTAAGTGCCGACAGGGATAGATAAATACATCCCACATTTATACAGAGAGACATAAATGCAGACAGGAACAGAGAAATACGTGCACACACTGGCATTCACACGCATACAGGTAGATGCCTGTAACAGATCCACACGCACTGGCTCATACAAATCCATCACGTGTGATCTATCACACACTGATTGGAAATAAATGGAATATGTTCTCCTAAGTCTGTGCTTGAGGCAAATAAAGCCATGGCTTTGGCAACAAGGCATTTGGAAAATGTGTTTGGGAAAAGGGAAAAAAAAAAGATATCTCTAAAAGTCAGCAGGTCCCTTGGCTGCCGGGGCCTGCTGGGTTGCAGATGAAGACCAGAGGTGCTTCCCTGGCCCCTGCCTGAGCCTGGGGATGACTCGTGTCTCTGACTTAACCACTTGAGAACGACCTCAGGCTGCTTCATGCCCAGATGCTTAACTTGGCACAAATCAGGAAAAAGCCCTCTGGGGAAGCGCTGGTGAGGGGTGACTTTCCCTCAACCATGGGTCATGGACCATGGGGAGATTCTAGGGAACCAGGCCGCTGGGTACTCCCTTGTGTCAAAACACCAGGGGGGTGGCCTGGGCCACAGCAGTCCGTGGAGCAAGGTGACAGTATCGTTGGCAAGTTTCACCTCACTGGGCACTGGGGCTTTTGGCCCTGATGAGAAATACGCACAAGGGGGGAGCTGAGTCACTAACGCAGAAGGAGCCCTGCCCTCCCTCACCTCCCCAAAAAGAAATTTAAAAAATTTTTAAAGAGGCGCTTTGCTGAGAATTTCCCTGCAAAGCGTGCCCACAGTTTCTGTAACTGGCTCCCATCCTCCTGGCCAAAAAGGAGAGCAATCTTTTAATGAACTTGTTTGTTTGTGTTTGTTTGTTTGTTTAAGGCATGAACATTTAAGGCAGAATTGACTTATGTGGGGACTCTATATCCAGTTGTAGCTAAAGAAGCGAATTAAAATTCCATTTTTGAGTTTGTGTGTGTGTGTGTGGGTGTGGGTGTGGGTGTGGGTGTTTTATGGGTTGTTTTTTGTTTTGGTTTGGTTTTTTTATTTTTGAGGTGAGAGCCCATTCCTGAGCATTTACAATAAACACTAATTTCCATGCCTCGAGTTGAACTCCAGTGTAAACAGGCAGAAATTCCCCATGTGAGCTCAGGAGAGCTCCCGGCACTGGATTCCCAGGGACTCCAGTTCCTCAAAAGGCCACTTGGACAGCAAAAGTGCCACAGCCAAGCCTTAAAACCACCTGAAACTGAAAGAGAAATTAAGACCCCAGGGGAAGGGGCAAAGGTGCCTTTTTCAAGTTTGTGTCCTCATTTACTTGTTTACTTATTTATTTTTAGGTGCACACGGATGTGTGTCTTCTCCAAACTCCAGAAGAAGTGGCCTTTCCCAAGAATTGAGCTATTGAGCTGAAATGGCCGCCATTGGGAACACAAAAACCAAAAAAACGTCGCTTTCCAGTTCCAGCTGACGGTGACTTTTTCACTGATATCCGTATAAGAATTCATTCAAAAGCACAGCTGTTCTCAGCAGCCCTTAGGTCCCTCCTGAAGTCATCATTCTGGGGCAGGGGGCACACACGCCAAAAAATGCCCAAAAGCAAGGAAAAAGAGAAAGTAAAGTTCCTGTGTTTTTGTTGTTAACCCCACCCTCTGCCCTTTAAACAAATTATCAGGGATTTAAACACACACACACACACACACACACACACACACACACGCACACACACACTATAGCTGGATTGTCCTGAGTTGTTTGCAAACAGCCCAGATTTAAATTAGATTCCAAGAGGCTAGAATCCACGGGCTCTTTAAACATGTCCTGCTGGCTCTTTCTCAAAGAGCCTGGGAGGGAGCACATTTCTACACGTGGAACCTGACAAATGTCATTGCTTCTGTCAAATAGCCCCACATTGATCTCCAGCTTTAAAAAATTAAATCAGCTGGCCTCGCTTCCTTCAAGAGCAGGAAAGCGATTTCAATGATTAACTCGACCAAGCAGCAAACGCAGAGAATGCGCTTTGCAGAAACGTCAGATGGTAAGGCTCGGTTTTACCCATCCTCCCCAGGTCCCCGGTTAAGCCTTTTGAAAAGGCAGTTCCCACGGGGAATAGAATGAGGCTCTTCTGGGGTCTAGATCTCGTTCAGACCGTCGGTGAGACTAAAGCGGCCTGGCCCACTGGAAAGGCCGAGCTCCATTCGAAAGAAAAGAAATCACTTACTGAGCAACAAATTCGGGACATTTGTAATTCAGATCTTTAGTGCCGGCCTGAATGCCGGTCAGGATTCAGCCCTTTGCATAAATTGGTTTTCTGGGAAGTTTAACCCTTTCGCCTCTGTTTCCCTTCCCCAGAAAGCCACTCATGGGCGCCTCCCACCCCCTGGCCCTTTAACTAGCCCAAGCGGACATGGCAACCCATGCAATTTCACCGAAATAAGGGTAATAATAATAATAACTTAGGTTATCACACTTTCCAGCTTATAGGATGTTTTTTGAATGCATTATCTCATTTAAAGCTGTATGCCCCTAACTGAACTTAATTGCTTCCTTTGTTACATTTCATTATGACGGCACTGGCTTGCACCTGTGTGGCTTCCCCTGCCCCACCCCCACCCCTCACCCCCACCCCCAAAGCATCACCTCTTGACAAAATGGCCTCCAGCTGCCTTTCTGCTAATGACTGCCTTTGAAGGAGCGCATTACTTAATTTAATCTCAAGAAGGATGTTTTTTGTTTAAATCTGGCCACATGGGGGAGTTCCAGGACCGGGGGTCCTGTAATCTCTAGCCAGGCCCTTTTCCCTGATTGCCTAAATGGGAGGTTGGGCCGAAGCGACCGTTAAGAATGTGTTTGTTGATTGACTCCTAGAAACCAGTCAGTTTAATGAAGAAAAGTAAAACAAGGGATCCAACCTAGGCGCACTCCACCCCGCTCTGTGCTCATGGCAATCCACCAAGTAGGCACTATGGCTATCCCATTGCCTGGGAAGGGAACCGAGCGGTCAAGCCGCTTGCCCTCTTGTCAGCTGCGTGTGGAGATGTGGGAGGGGAGACTTAAACGCTTTCCAACAACACAGACTCAAATTTTTGCAATCACACTGTCCTCCCTTAAGCTTCTTCCAAGACTGAGCTGATAGGGATGGAGAAACAAACCAGCCAACTTTGTCTTCATTTAGGGTGGGCTAGGAATCACAGAAGACCTGGACATAGTCGATTCTCAATAAATATCGGCTGAATGGATAAATTGATAGATCAATAGCCTATGGCCACATCCATTGGGAATTGAGTTGCCTCTAGTATGAATTTATCTTAACTCCAAGTGTCCGGTCACTCTAATCAAACATCCACCCTCCCTCCAGGTGGCCAGCCCAGTGTGGTCCCACTAATGATCAGCATCACCTGAGAACTAGGTAAAAATGCAAATTATCGGCCCCACTCCAGACACACGAGGTCAAAAACGCTGGGGTTACGACCCAGGTGGTTCTAATGTAGGAGAAAACTTGAAAACCACTGGTGGGGGTAGAGCTACCACTTCTCTGAACATCACCTTTAAAAATACAGCCCCGTAGAGGCAAAGACAACAGCTAACAGTGGACCTGACTCTACGCCGGGTATTGTGTGTCCCACGAATCACCTTGTTTTCTGCCCATTTTACAGATGAAGAAACTAAGGCTTAAAAAGGAAAAGCGACTTTGCCCAAGGACACACATGGCAGAGCTGAGGTTGAAGTTCAACCTAAGCTCTTAAAGGCATGTTTTCGTGTTTGTGGGAGAGAGAGGCAAGCAAGAAGACAATAATAGTACAATGTAAGAGAGGTAAATGCAGGGCACTGGGGAACTCGGGAAGGTGCAGAGAAGAGCCAAAGGGTTCCCAGAGGAAGAGGAACGTAAAAGCAGGTAGCTCCGTGAGGCTAGCGTGAGGCTGCAGGAAGATGGCTAAGACAGCAGAGGGTGGCGGGTATCGAGGGCACGTGGAAAAGAGCCCATAGTTAAGTTTAAACTTTCTCCCAGGGCAGTAAGGAGCCAAGGGAGAGGTCCGAGCTGGAGAGTGACACACTCAGATATGTGTCTTGGTTGCAGGTCAGGTCTCATACAAACTCAGTTCAACTAATATTCATTGAGTGGCCTGAACTATCTACCAGAAGTAACGTGTAAACATTTTCTTTCTCGGCCTCTTTAAAGAGACTTAAGAAATGCCCACTCACATAAAACTTCTCAATGGCTTTAGCCCTTAGGGGGACACTTAAGTGCTTATTTCCAAGGGTCATAAATATGAATTGGGAATTCAGCCCCATTCGCTCAGATGGTCCACGCCTGTGACCCAAGGCGGTGAGATCTTGGGCAAGTTACTTCACTTCTCAGAGCCTTAGTTTGTTCCTCTGTGGAATGGGCGTTAAGACGGCACTTAGCTCAGAGAGTTTCTGAGTAAGGAGACCAAGCGTTTTACGCCACGTACACGTGGTGCCTGGCGAGTGGTAAGTGCTCATCGTTGATGACATGCAGATAACATCTGCTCAAGGTCAAACGTCTGTGTTCTCTGCCTGGGGCTGAAAGACCGCCCAATCTTTAGGACTCCCTTAAACTGTGCCCCAGTCTCTCCCCATCCAGGCAACCAGGTGGCTGGCTGGCTTATCCAAAGCAAGACAGAGGAGGGAGGAGAGAAAGGGGGAAAAAAATGTTGATTTGTCCCTGGTATCCATCCCATTCTAAAGTCAAGTCCCATTTCTGGGAAACGGACTGCCGTTGGCTTTCCTGTTTGTATGCACCTATGATAGTATAGCAGCCAGGTTGCCATGGTAGCAGATGCCGTGAATGCCCCGCCTCACGTCTCCGCAGCCTGCCTCTGAGTTCACCTGCAGCAATAACAGCCTCCCACCTCAAAGACCCCTTGTCATTCCCTTTCCTTCTTGGTGGCTTTCTCCAGGGGCTGTGGGAATTTGCTCAGCCCATATGAAGGGCATTCTGGAAGTACCTGAGATCTGAAGCCCCCAGGGCATCCCTCAACCAGTGAGGGATGGAAGATGGCCGATAGAAAGCTTAGCGGCCCCATTCGTTGCTCTGCTCGGTGGGACGATTTTGAGGGGTCTTCTCCATGTTTCCACAGGGGTCCCCAGCAGTAACATACTCATGAACACCCCCCCCCGCCCGCGTATGTACTTTCTGGGATCGCTTCCCGAATAAACGACCTGCACCCGCGTTCTTGTCTCAGGGTCTGTGTCTAAGGCAGGGTCCTGTCGAGGAAGGCCTAGCTCGCGCCAACTAGCTTCGTGGAGGAACCCAGTATGGGCACCAGCGTTAAAGTCACTGGAGAAGCGGAACAGGCAAGCACGTGACAGGGAGGCCATCCAGGCTTTAGCCAAAGAAGGAAGCAGTGGCTACCACGAGGCCAGGCAGACAAAAAGAAGTGAAATTATGGAAGCCAGGGAACTGGGATGCCACAGGAGAAAGGGAGCACCGCATGAGGGTGGGAGGGGGTAGCTGGGACCAGAGAGGGCTCTTCAGAAGCCCTGCCTCTTTGATGATGAGAGGGTCCCCGGGGCGTGCCCCTGGCTGAACCTAACCAGCTGGCCATGGAACCTGGGCAAAGCGGTCTGAAGGGCATCATGGCAAGAGAAGCTTAGAGCCCTGGCCAAGCGGCTCGGCTGGGTGGAGCATCATCCCATACACCAGAAGGTTGCGGGTTTGATTCCCGGTTGGGGTGTGTATGGGCGGCGACCAACTGATGTTTCTCTTCCTCTCCCTTCCTCTCTCTTTAAAATCAACGGGCATATCCTCGGGTGAGGATTATGAGAGAGAGAGAGAGAGAGAGGGAGGGAGAGAGGGAGGGAGAAACTAAGAGCAAACAGGCAAATGCCCAGCACCTTCTGAAGCCCTGCTTTGAGAGAAGACAATGAAACTCAGGAAGCCACTTTGGCTAGGGCCCCATTCCCTACCCGGGATCTAAGTAGATGAACATGCAGATTATGGTCCCAGTGACAACCCTGTCACTTCCTTTATCTTCAGAACAGAGTGGTGGTTAACCACACAGGCCCTGGGTCCAAAAGGCCTTGGTTGGAATCCCAAATCACTTAACTTCTTCAAGCTTCACTTTCACATCCATAAAATGGAGGGATAGTGGGATCCATCCCGTGATCCTGCCATGGGGGGTTAATGATATATTGCAGGCAGAGCAGTTTGCACTGCCCAGCACACCGTAAGTGCCTAATAAATGCTTGTGCTTATCGGAACATGTCGAGATTCAGCTGCTCTTTGGACATCTGGCAGCCCATTAAAATTCCTGCTCAGACTTGTTTCTTCTCTCTATCACTCAAACCCCCAATGTCAATGTCTAGAATCGGCCTCTAGTCTCTACTTCATTGCCTTAAGAAAAAAAAAAAATCTTTCTACTTTCACAGAAGTTCTGCCAGAACTGAAGGAGAAATCGCCTCCTCCTCCCTTCTTGGCTGGAAGCCCCGGATCTCCGCAGCCCCTCCCTCTCCCGCAGCCAGTTGTTCTCAAGTAGCTTAGCAGTTTGGAAGATACAAAAACAGGAAATAACGCACCAGTCCTGACTAAGGCTAAAATGTCCTGTGCAAAGCCTTTATCGGGCACATTTCTTCAGCTCTCAAAACCTGGAGCCTTGAAAAGAATTAGGTCCCCTCGCCAAGATCTCTGGGTTTGCTTAATCATTTCCTTTGCCAATGGACCACCTCTTTAACCCTGAAAAAGAGACGGTGAGAAAGAAGGAGGCGGGAGTTGAAAATGTTTTAAAAGTCAACCACAAGACAGAACAGGAAATTCTGGAATAGGGGCGGGGTGGGGGTTGTTTCTTTAATCCCTCTGTGAGTGCCACTGCAGCCTAAGATAGCAACTCTGGACAAAATGACCATTCTAGCATATTCTTTGGTTGTCGATGCTGACCCAGAGGGAACCGTGTAGCCTTCTTCATTCAGGGGCTTCATAGACGGTATGAGAGCAGCAAAGACTTCAGCGGACCCTCTGTCCGACTCAGGCAGCAGACATTTGTAGAGTGCTTGCCCTGTCCCTACACTGAGCAGAGAGGAGGAGGATGGGCTCCCAAACGGGCAGAATAACTTCTCCCTGCTCCATGCTGGGCGAAAGCTGAAGGACCTCCCGGAGGCTGCCTGCTACCGGAATCTGAAGGGGGTGATCCAAAGCTTTTTTTGTCGTTAAAATCCCTGAAAGACCATTGTAAGCGGCTTCTTTTGCCTTCTTCACTTTTTTCTCACTTTTGAGCTTTCCCTGGCAAATCAGAATCCTGTGCTTTATTAATCCTTAAGATAAGTCATCGTCTTTAGCCGTGATTCTTATCTGAAACCGGGGACCAACATTAATGTTGAGCCAGCATATGGGATGAGGTGGGATGGGATAGAATAGAATAGAATAGAATAGAATAGAATAGAATATCTCACGTTGTATTACAGGTAATAGAGGTAACTCATTAGTGAAAGGTTAGGTTTTTATTATAAATATGTATATATAGATTCAATATGTATTTCTTACTATGGTTTACAATAAGAAAAGTTTAAAAGTCTCTGGTCTTTAGTACGTTTAGTGGTTGAAAGTGCGGGTTCTGGAGCCCACTGGCATGGGTTGGAATCTCAGTGATCTTTTAGGGAAAACCCAAGCCATTTAATATGTAAAAATTCTCTCTGGGAGATTGGCTAAATAGGTAGTCGCGGGTCATCTCACCTGCTGAGAGCAACTGGAAAAGCTAGACCCCCCCCAAAAAAATGTTCTGAAGGCATCCTAAGACAGAGACACAATATTCCACTTCTCTGGAGAGCAACAAGGGGATTGGCCCCTGACCTTCCAGCAGAACTGGTAGAAGCTGGAGGAGAAAACTCTTTAGGAAAAAAATTAAGAGCTGAAAGAATAACGTTCAACCTGTGATTCTATACCCAGTAAAAAAAAAATCCATCAAAACTTAAGCGGAAATAAATACATTTTCAGATAAACAAAAAGTGAGTGAATAGATCACCAACAAACTCCAAAAAGACTAAAGAACATTCTGTAGGGAGAAAGAAAATGATCTCGGATACAAAAATAAAAATTTAGGAAAGAATAAAGAACAGCAAAAGGATACATGTATTAGTAAATCTCAATAAATATTGACTATATTCAAACATAAGTATAATGTCTCATGGGATTTAAAATGCACTTAGAATTAAAATATACTACAGCGACAGCACAAAAGGCAGGCAGGAAAAGTTGGGACTCGAACGTACCCTGAGCTCCTCGTGCTGCCTGAGAAGTAGTAAAAGCAGGAATTTTGTTAGACTCTAAATAGTCAAGGGTCACACTTGTACTCTGTAGGGTAATAAAAAGAAAAAGAAAAGAAAATATGAAGATAACAAGCTAATAGAGAGGAAAAATAGAGTGATCTAAAAAATAAGACCTCATTTATGTAAAAGGCCATAAAGGAGAGAAAGGGAGACGCTTAACATTGGAACTATCTGAAAACAGCTGATGATGGATCAGTATGGTGTTAGTAATATATTAATAATTGCATTAAATTTAAATGGCACAATTAAAAGACATTGTCATACTAAGAAAAAACAAAAACCCAAGGTTTTTGCTTACAAGAGGCAAACCTTAAGTACGAGCATACAGAAAGGATACACATACAAAGGTAGGAAATGCTATCACCTTCACACACTAACCAAAGGAAAGCTGATTAATTATTCCAGTACCAGATGAAGTAGATTTTTAGGGTAAGAAGCTGGGATTTATTTTATAATAACAAAAAGGGTCAGTCCCCCCAGAAAGATAGAAAAATTCTAAATCTACAAACACCTGCTAATATAGCCTCGAGGTATATATAAAGCAGAAACCGCCAGGTTTAAAAGGAGAAATAAAGAAATCCCACAATCACAGTGGCAGGCTTCAACACTCCACCCTCAGTAACTAATAAACAAACCAACAAAAATACATCAGTAGGAATAGGAAATTTTTGACCAACACCCTTGACCTAATTGACATTTATAGAACGAAGCAACCCAGAACTGCAGAATTTTTTTTTTTTGCAGGGGCACAGGGGACATTTACCAAAACTGACATGTGCTGTACTATAGCATAGACCTCAAATTTAGAAGCGGGGGGCGGGCAAGGTTTGCCATCGGGGAGGACATGAGAGGAAGAGGAGTCAAGGTTAATGATGAAGGACTCAGTGCTCTGTAGTGAAGAGTGGCTGATTCATGCTGGACAGGTAGCATTTTGGAAACATAGGTGTGTGCACGTGTGCACCTGCCTGTGCATATGTGTGGCCATCAGGAGGGAGTCAGGAGTATTTACATGTGTGACTCAACTGGGGGATGAACCTGCGTCCCACTGAACATGAAGCAATTATTCAAACTTGGTTTCTGGAATACTCCCGGGGTAAAATAATTTCCTGTTTTAATCGCCGTCTTCTCAGTCAAAGTGTTTGCTTGTCTTGAGAACTGGGCCGCATCATCTGTTTCAGTTTGGAATGGTGGCCACACGGAGCGGGGTTGGGGAACTATGAAAGTCCCACAAAGTTGACAGGCACTCTGAAAAAATGAAGTGTCAACTCAATGCCTGGCCTCTTCGATCAGAGTGGCATTGGTTCATTCGTGGACTGAGTGTATCAGCTGTGAGCCTGGGCCTGGGACAGTGGGAACAGAAGAAGCAGAGGGCACCCCCATATAGCTAAGGAAGCATCAGCTCCAAAGGCCGAAGAGCAAGGAGATACTGTAGGAAGTCCCACACGCGTAACGGGGCTGCGTTCCCTCGTGTGATATGCTTGGAGTAGTCATTCAGAACATTCTGGAACCCTGTTCTATGAACTAGCTCTAAGACATTGGGCTTCACAGGAAATAATATGTCTCAGTTTCTTCACTGAAAAATGGGACTGACGTTATTAATACTACCATCATTATAGAAGTAAATCAGATAATATACACAGGGTGCTCAGAGCAGCGCCGGGAATTAAGTCGGCACAAAATTAGCACTTGCAACTTTTATTACTATACTGTTTCAAATATTTCTTTCCTTTTTTATTAGGAAACCATAATACTTTTTAATCTTAGGGGACAGTAAAGGTAAAAACAGTCCATCATAATCCCATCTCCCTGATTCAATCTTATTTTTAAATAGCTCCTTCGCATATATTTTATATCGGTCACTTCATAGTTAGGAGAGCAGACATATAGCAGGTACTCAAAGAAATGCAAACCAACTGCCTCACTGTCCAGTTCAATGCAGACATCCGGTTTTATGTTTTGTGTATGTTAGCTATATTATATATGCTATCATCCTAGATTATGATATTATAATTTATCATGTGTATATTCCCTTTATTTTTTAATTAGCTACTTGATTATAATTTTTTCTGGCTCCAGGATGTCTCGTTGTATCAGTGTGCGAGCCTTGGCTAAGCCACTTCTCTTTTCCCTCTAAGTTAGCTGGAAGGCAGCCCAAAACAATGAGATCTAAATGGGGTTCCTCGCATATGACTGGATTGTAATAAAATGAACTCCATGAGGGGACGAGATTATGGGATGATCCTATTTTCATTGGAAGCTTTGCTTTTCACTCTTTCAAAAAAGGAGTATTAAAACTCACAAATCCCCCAACACGGATCAATAAAAGATATGAGTATTTTGACGTATTCATGAACAAAACCAACTAATTCACCCTGAGTAGATATACCTAAGGAGAGATCTCATCGCACCTCTGTTTAATTCAAAGGTCAGCTTTAAAAGGCTGCAGGGAAAGACCTTCAGCTACATATTATGTTTCCTGAAGCAGCAGCCCCAAAATCTTAGGATGTGTTGGGTGGGTAAATCCCTCCCTCCCGGTGTTGGGAAAGCAAAGAGGAAGTTGAGTCACAGCAACGAACATGAGCCAGACGGCCAGCTGCACAATGATGCTCACTTCTCGTGGCAGCCATGGGGCACTGCAAGCCTGGTGGTCCAGAGTGGGGTCTCTGGTGTCAGTCAGCCGGAGGTGTGAAAAGAAGCCTCGCCACTTGCTACCCTGTGACCGCAGGTAGATTTGTAACTGACCAAGGCAGGGATCAGTCCCAAGTCTCCCTGCCTGCAAGCTTCCTGGGCTCCCACACATAACGCTACTCTGTCCACACCGGCTCTTCGTTGATTTTGGTTGATGCCAAAGTTCGCTAGGAAGGACAACCACGCAGAATGCTACTGCGGTCACTTCTCCAGAGAAGGGCGGCTGCTTAGATTAGTGCTGGCGCTTAAGAGGTGGCAGGAAGTGCCTGTTTTCAGGATGGATTTGAATAAGACATGACAGAATAATGTAATCTATGCGAAACCCACAGGTGCACCCACAGGGGGCCTCAGCTCGCTGCCTGGAAGGTCACAGTGCTCAGCCAACTGGGTCATTGGCTCCCAACGGATACCAACGTGGAATTGGGTGGCTTTGCTTCTCACAGGAAAGTCTGCAGGTTAACAAGAGTACCTCTCTCCCCAAAACTGTCCTTTCTTATTGCATCCCGTGAATGACCACCATACGGTGGGGTGAGACAAGAATAAAATGAGGTAACCTGAGAATAAGACCACCGATTCAAGGACTGCTCCATGTCCATTCGATGTATTTCATTTCATTTCATCTTCAAAGGGACCCAGTGAGGTGGGAATCTTCACTCCCTTTTTACACGTGTGAAAGCTCAAGTACAAAGAAGTTACAGAATTTGCCGGAAGCCACAGAGCTGGGAAGTAAAAGGGTAAAGATTCAAGAGAGTTTGTATATTTCAACATTTATAGGCGGAATCACGGGGCTGTGTAGAAAGCAGAGTAGGGGTGGAGGACCTGAGGTGAGGAAGAAGAGCCACCATCTCCTTTCTGCAGGTCACAGAACACTTTTGGGGTCAGCCTAGGAGACAGGGGACGCGCCTCTGTTGCTAGTTTGTGGCACCAGCCCACTTGAGTTCTGTGTTTTCTCTCGTATGAAATAAACTTAAGAACATGCAACAGCCCTTGAGCAGGGAGCAGGGACAAGCTAACATTTGTCACCCAGCATTTGGGAAGCCGATTATAATTCTAGGTCCTTTTTACTGTATGGAAGTCTGACATTTGACATTTGGGTAAAAGGCGAAAAAAGTCTCCAAAATGCAGCGTGAGGCCTGCCTGCCTGATTCCCTGCCAAACAGGAATCCTTCCTTGGCTGTCTTCCCTTATGAATGATTTCGAAACTACAGTTTTAAAAACAGTTCCTTCGGGGAATTATAAAAGCAATAAGGGTTTTCAGTAGAAAATTGTTGTGTCAACAGAAATGCATGAAAAATAAAATCACCAATTTCCCCATCACCCAGAGAGAAGCACCGTTAGTAACAGAATGCTTCTCCTTCTGTTTTCCTTATGCATAGATACTTATTTTTATAAGTGCAGTTGGACTTAACTGTGTAAAAATTCTTGTAGCATGTAATTTTTTAATCAAAGCTCGTATTATCAGAATTTCTCTATTTTTTAAATTTTTATTTATTGATATGAGAGAGAGAGAGATGAAGAGAGAAATATCATTTGTTGTTCCACTTATTTATGCAGTCATTGGTTAATTCTTGTATGTGCCCTGACCAGGGATTGAACCTGCAACTTTAGCAAACCGGGAAACACTCTAACCAACTGAGCTACCCGGCCTGGACCAGCATTTCCCTATGTTTTAAACTTTAAAACTTGGAAAGCGTGATTTTTTGATAACTACTTAACAGTCTGCCCCAGTGGTCTCTAAAACATATTTAATCATTTTTCCGTGGATGGACATTCCTTTATATCCTATTTCAAGCAACATTTTCCTCATACAAATGTTTCTCCTTTACACAAGTATTGGGGTCCTATCCCACCAATCAAATACTTAACATTTCCCATCAAAATCCCTCTAGATTTTTCTACATCGGAAGAGCGGAGATGCAAATTATAGGTGTGATCTCAGCTCCGAAGCAACCCCATGCTCTGCTGTAAACGCAGTGGTCTGTAGGAGAAGCCAAAGTGCCCGTACACTGAGCTTGGGTCACCCAGATGAAAGCAAACCAGCAGCAAACTTCCCGGGACTCTCCCCGACCCCCGCAGGCCTGCAGCCTTGTGTTTCTCATTCACCTGGCCTGGGTTTCCCAGCCACTACCTGGGACCTTGTAATTCCATCTTCACTCCCACGGCTCTGCTGAGACAGACCTTGCAGACAGCCAAACATTTAAAGCAGCGTCCTGTGCTTTCTGTTAATTTTGAACTGCACGGGGGATGCGGACATGCATCTTCCCAGTTAAAATAATTAACAACATAAAAAGAAAGGTAGATTCCCCTTAATCACTTATTCCTGATTTTTGAAACTTTCTCATTCAACAAGGACATCTAGGGCTTAAGAGTGTGGTGGGCGGCGGTGGGGGGTGCGGGAGAGGGTCCTCAGCCCCAGCTGCCTGTTGGAGACTTTTTTTTTTTTGCCTTTTACCCAAATGTTAAATGTCAGCCTTCCATATAATTAAAAGGACCTACTGAGAGAGAGAGAGAGAGAGAAATATAAGAACACTGCTATGTCATGTTTGTTTGGTTTGGAAGGTTTTCGATATGTCTTTCTAACTAATTCTTGCATTCCCACAGCACAGATACACCACGGACCATGCTTTCTTACCCGGAACCCTACTGATGGACATTTAGGATGTTCCTAATTCATCACTATAACAGACCAGGGGCATTCTACCTGTCTCTCTGTGCCCTTCTGGGGGAATTTCGCTGCTCCATGGGGGCTACAGAGCATTGGGCCTCCAGGCCAGCAAGGGCGCACTTTTTCCTTTTATCGCTAATGGCGTTGGCACATCATCCCTCCAGGATGGCCACACGAACCCGCAGGAACAGCCTATTTCAATCCTGCCACCACTGAGCTCCCCAGTGGCATCGGGTAGAAGGCAGCTGTTCTGTTTCCTACTCCACTCCTTCCTGCTGTTCTTCGTGCTCCCAGCCTACCTTTTCTAAGTCCCCTACTGCCGCGTTCCCCGACTCTGCCCCGAAATGTGGTTGTAGCCTGGACTTCCTCACGTCCTGCTCTAACAGGACGATCTCTCATCGTCCTCCGGTTGGTACCGTGGCTCCTGCGGGGGTCATAGACTCAAATACTTACAGGAGCCCTGTGGATAAAAAGTGCTGCGACATTTGGAGAGGCTAAGCGCCTCTCTCCCCCCACCCCACCCCCACCCCCCGAGCCCAACCCAACCCCGCGTCCAGATGTTGTTCCTTGTTTGGAATCTGTGCCTAATCCTCTCAGATTTTTTACAAAAGGAGCTAGAAGTCTAGATTTGTGTGTAAATGCTCACAGTTTTTAAGAGCTGAAAATAAATGTAAAAGGAATATTAATCCCATGTGGTCCATGAAACACACCTTATGAGGCCCATTCAGCTGCCAAGGTGTCAGACAGGAACTCCTTTCTTCAAGTTCCCTTTTCCTAGGCTGGCCCTGTCCCTTATCCAATCAGCCCCTGATCCTCCGACTCCACCTCAGACATTCTTCCAGAATTCAGCCCGCCTTTCCATTCTCACTGCCATTACCTTCGTTCCAGTGCTCGCCAAGTCGCATCCTGGCTGTGACGAGAGCATCCTAACTGGCTTCCTGCCATCAGCTGATACTACCCTGCCCCCGCCTATTAGCTACCCTTCTCTCCGTTCCAGAACATAGTCGCGGTAGCCCACTGAGAGAGAGAAGGGGGGGAGAAGGAGGAGCACGTACCCAGGTCCCTCCCCTGCTCGGACAGCCTTAGGAGCACCATATTGCCCCTAAAGCAAAGTCGCCAACGGCAACCACATTTGATCAGCACTTGGCCCAACAATATAAAATGGGACCCGACGTTATCAAGTCAGATTTCGTATAAACATTCAGATATTTCCTCAAAGATCTGACTGGCTGACAGCCCTAGATCTGCATAGTTAATAAATATGCATGATCATTGGGGACCGTGACTTTGGCGAGCCAGGTGCAGCGGTTCCCTCCCTACGTCCTTACCCCGGCCAGCCTCACGTGCCCACGTTGCTGCCTGTCCCGGTGGGGCGGTGTGCAACCTCTGAACCACAGGCTAAAATCCAGTCCATTGGTGTGCACTTAAGACCCTGCGTGATGTGGCCCAGACACACCGACCCCCAGCCTTAACCCCCAGCCCTTCCCCTCGCCTCCTTCCGTTTCTCCAACCCTAATAATGGCTGACTCACAAAGAAATCGTTTCAGACTTGAGCCTAGCCCCCACTCAAATGCCGTGACTGTCTGAGTCACTTAAATCAAGGTAGACACACTCCTTTCAGAGAGGTCGTCCCTTTGGCTCAATAAATCTCTCTTCAAATCACTAATGAAGTTGAACTTGCTCTAGACAGTACGTTTCAGGTTGAAGAAACTCCTACTGAAGCTCTTGATTTAGTTCTCAGGAGTCTCCTGCTCAGCTCAGATTCTGACAGAGGGAGACAGAGCTGCTGACTGACAAAGTCACACCTCATTCATTTCAACCCTCGGGAGAAATATACTGAAGATCCTCCGGGAAGTACGCGGCTCGCCGTCCTGGAGAACACACACAGACCACACGCCTTTACCGACTGGTTCGCTTCCTTCACATATTTGAGAATATGTATAATCATCGTTTTATTACATGGTAATTAGGTATAAACAGAAGTTGTTCATAAAGACCATTGAGTTAGAATCATTTTTGCAAGACTAGTTTAATTTTTTTTAAATTTATTTTGTTTGAAGATTCTTTAAAGTGGTAATGTCTACGTAATGCTTACTAAAAGAATACCAACTTTAATGGGGCAGGGTGTAGCTTTAAGACTGTCCGCTTTGAAAACTACATTTCCCAGAAGCCCTTGCAACTAGACGTGGCCATTTAACATGGGTCTGGCCAATGAGCTGTCAGAAGTCATTGGGTGCACTTCCCCAAAAGCTCACTAGAGGCAGTGAGGGGCAAGTGAACCCTCAGATGATCTCTTTTTCCCTTGTTTCCTGCTACCTGAAGGCTATGTGACTGTGAGAAAAGGGCCAAAAAAGGCTGGCCTTCAAGTCTGTACCACACCAACACCTGTACCCGCCTCCCTGGATTCTCACTCAACGGGAACAATGTCTTCTTTGAGCTGCTGGTTTTGGGGTTTCCTCTTAGAGGCAGGTAAACTGTATTCTATTCCCAACTACTTTAAACAACAGAGTTCAGGTGGGGGACACTGGCCTCTTTATTGGCTAGCTCACCAAAAATCACGGGCAGAGACTAATTAAGGGACAGCTGTAAATACTATTACTTTATTCATAGCATCTCAAAATTCTCAGTGTGCTGTCTTACCATTTTCTGCCTTTTGGTCCAAATGCAATCCAACATGAAATGGATCGGCTGTGCACATGCAAGGCGGAGGAGACCTGAATCACCTGGAAAATGTAAATGCAACTCTTCATTTCCATTTTGGCTGCAAGCAAGATGGTGGGGAAAGGCTCTCCATTCCTCACTTCGCTCTGGTGCACGCCCAGTGACCTGCTGGACTTTCCTGTAGTCGCCCCTCCTTAATAAGTTCAAGAAAGCTCCCCCAGTCGCAAACGGCTTATAACAGTATTACTGTTTCTGAGCTAAACGCGGGATGCGACCCTGGTCGGTAGCTATGCCTATGGATCTTATCTGAATAATTGCTTCAATTCCCCACTTGTTTCTGGGTGAGCGTAGGCCTGACCTCTGGGCATTACTCATAATCAAACTGAGAGTTTCGACGCTAAATGTGACAGCGTGTGCTATATCTGTTTTCTCTCGGGCAGATTATTCAAATACCATTGAGTTGAAGTCAAGTTGTCCCGGGGCCCACTGAATCTTTGCCCCAACGGTCCCTGGAGGAGCCCTTCCTTAAAGAGCTTCCTTTGCTCTATCGTAATCTGTTTCTCAGGGAATATGTGCTGGTTGGATGTTTTCAGCCTGATTCCCTTCTCCTGCCTCATGTCCACTGGACATCCCGCCGCCCCAGTCAAAGCCATGTGGGTCTTATCTCTTCCAGTGCCGTTGCTGAAACCAGAAAGCAGGCTGGAAAACATTTCCCCAAACCGTCCTGTTTTTCATCATTTCTTCCTGACACCTCAAGATAACTTGTTAGCAATTGTCTCTCCCTATTCAGTATAGCCCCACTGGGTGTTTAGGGGCTGAGTGACTTCACCCAGGAATGTATAATTAGAAACAAACACGCATCTTTCCCAATCTGTGACACCAGAAGAAATGTAGAGACATTTTCAAGGAGAGAGGTCTTTTCTGACTGGATGGAGATGCCACTGCCTTTCAGGACACTCCCAGGGAAGTCCTGGGAAAGGGTGGCAAAGAAACTGTCCAGCTGCCGGTCCCAGCGCCACAGGTCATAACACTCAAGACCTGGGGTTAGGCTTAGACATTCGATGGGAAATGTCACTGGGCCCTGAGCTCTCCCCCAGCAAAACTGTGTTTCTCGAAGTTCCTGGAAGTTTCTGAAACGGTCTGCCACTGGGGAGACAGGTCACAGTGACTTCTCAGGATGGAGTTTTTCAGTTGTTCAGCAAATTCTTACTGAGGACCTCTCTGAACAAGTCCTATGTCTGGGGCCTTAGTGGCTGTCATCCAGGGTTCTGGTCTTTTCAGAGGAATAATATGACTGAAGAGCTCTACTGTCTACTACACTAGCCACTAGACACATGCAACTAAAACTTAAATTTAGGTAAGCAAAAATGAAAGGAAGCTACAAACTCATCTCAGTTTCATTAGCCACATTTCCAATGCTTAATAACCACACGTGGCTAGCAGTTGCTACACTGAACCACACAGACTATAATATTTTTATCATTGTGAAAAATTATTTTGGGACAATCCGACTAAACTGTCTGGCTCAGCTGGGACATCCCTGAATTACACCGATTGACCTGGTATAATCGTTAATAGCACCCTCTTTCACTCTTATCATATCCTTGCTGGGGAACATAACTTAATAAGGAAAATGAACTTGGCCACCGTCTCTACACAGCCCCCGAGCCTCTAGTCTTTGCCAGGACTTCCCTGAGACCCAAAACCTTTTGTCCCGATGAAGAAGCCGGAGGTGTCAGCCAAGGCCCTGTCACTTTTTTTTCCCTGGTTCACCCCCACCTGTCGAATCTAACAGTATTAGTCATAGAAAGAAAAATAAAAAAGCAGGTGAAGGAATTGTCAGCTCTCCCAAAATGTACGATTTGCTTGTAAGCAGTTTCAGTTTTGCTTTCTCTTTCCTTTTGCCTCAAAGAGCTCGGATTGGCCCCTGTGCCCTGAAAGATGCCCGTGGGTCCTGGAAGACGGGGACGGGCCCCTCTGTGTCTTTCCCTCTGAGCTCCCAGGCACAGCGTCGATTCCAGGGCACCTTTGCTGAAGGCCACTGGCCACTAGCGCCGTCCTTCGCGGGCCTTTGCCCTACCTGTCTTGCCCAGCAGAGGGCGTCTGAGTTTAATATTCTTGGTAAAGAATATCTACACAATCATTAGGGATTTTTTTTTCTTCCAGTAATACTCCGTGTGTGTGTGCACGAGTGTCTGAGCAGCGATCTGAGATAACAGATAACATAGGTCGCCTGAAGGACGTGCCATCAAAACTTGGAGATACGCGCTGTCCAGGCCGCAGCCAGCTCGGTGGGGAGCCTCACTCCAGCTCAGGGACGCAGCAGCCTCCAGGGCAAACAAGGGCAGACACCATTTTGCAGAACTCTTAAGAAATGAGGTCTGAACTGTGTGAGGTACAGTCCCTGCCACCCAGAGTCCGGCCTGGAGTGCCAGGGGCTGCCCCAGCTGCACCCCCCTGGGGCTGGCACCACTCTTTGTGGGACCGGGGAACAGCCCAGCATCTCACACCTCAGGCCAGGCAACAAAATGGTGGTGGCTGAACAGGGGTGTCTTCAGGGACCCAAGGGGGACTTTTTTCCAACCTGCGTGGCTGCCTTGCTCCACACTGCTGATCAACATTCACTGTCTATCATCTGTCCATCTGTCGGTCAGTCTGTCTATCTGTCTACCTACCTATACACCCTCTCTTTCTCTCTTAACCTCTTTCTCCCCTTTCCCTCCATCTGTTTCCCTGTTCCTCTTTCTCCCCCACTCTCTCGGTCTTTCTCCATCTCTCAATCTCTATCCCCTCCCCCTCCATTTCTCTTTCTGCTTCTCTCTCCCTCGCCCCCTCCCCACCTCTCCATCTCTATTTCAGCCTCTCTCCTCTCCACTCTCCCCCTTCCCCTCTCTCTGTTTCTCTCTCTTCTCCCTTCTCCCCCCTCCATCAATCTGTCTCTGTTTCATTCTCTCCCTCCACTTCCTTCCTTTCCTTTCTTCCCAACCCCCCATTCTCCTTGCCGCCTCCTCTGCAGAAGCCGTCCCCTTCCCCCACAGAAGGGGCCGAAGTCCCAGCAGACTTGATTCTTGCTTTCAGCTCCTCAGTGGGGCTAATTCATTACTGAGTATAGCTTGTGGTTCGTGTTTATGAACCTAAGGGGCGGGGTGCTGAGACAAGCTATGAGTTGGGTTCCTTGGTTTACCTGCTTTGCGGCATGGAGCCTATTCAGGGGACTAGGGGCGTTCACTGGAACCTTTTGAAGATTCTCAGAAAAGGTTGGAAGGGGCGTCTGAACAGCAGGCGCCCAGTGCCACTCCACGGCGCCCTTCGGGATGAGGAGGCCGTGTGGCTGGTCCTCTGGCTGTAGTAGCTCTCCCACAGCAGGAGATTCGTCTGCTGAACCCTCATCTCTTTTTCCTGTAATAATGGCACCTTCCTAAAAGAATAGATAAGACAATGCACCTGGAGGGCTTAGCAAAGGCACATGGATGGGCACAGTGAACACCAGGTATTACTATTTTATTATTTCTTTGCCACGAGCTCCCTCCGGAAGGCCTGGAGGGGGCTTAGCTTCTGCACGCACATGCTCTCTGGAGGGAGCTTGGTATCACCGGAACTTGCCCAGGAGGGGTTTGGCCCCACCTCCCTTCTGACTGCCTCTCTGGGATTTTGTACGTCATCCTTTGTGACTCAGTTTCTCTCGGAATAAAGCAAATGAGCCTTGCTGACTGACCACCCCCTTTGAGACTGTTGCTAAAACACACTCGACACAACTTTAGGGAGCCTTCGTGATGAGCTAAGGACTAGGGAGAAATACCTGGCCACCCCACCCCACGCATCCCATGGTCCCGGGAGCAGTGCCAGTGTGTGCCTAAGTATTAATGGTGCTACCTATCAGTCCCCAAAGTGTCCTAGATTGGGTAATAAATAGGTCACTCTATGGAAAATAGATAGATAGAAAAGGAGGAGGGGGAGAGAGAGGAGATTCAGACCTGGCACAAAAGCCTCCCTCCGGAGCTAAGTAGCCACGTGGCCGTTGACAAACACCGCACTGCCCTGCATCCCCACTTCACTGGGTAAACAGGGGCCGCTGGGCCACCTACGTCCATCCCTCAGGGGTGTTGCCCTAACGGCTGGTGGGGGGCACAGTCAGCAGGGGGTCTCTCAACAGGCACCTCACCAGTCGCACAGTGGAGGCCTGAGCAAAGGAGGGGCTCCCTCCCCAAGAAAGAAAGAAACCGTCTCAAAAGAAAATAACTTAGTTGTAGCGTATGATGCCGTGTGTCATTTTCCAAAAACATCATTCTGTTTTATGCTTTATTACTTTTTTCTTTTGAACCTCATCTGGGCCTTGGAAGAGGACCTCATGTGTCCACTAAGGCCACCCAGATGGTCCTGCAGATTGGGAGGCTCAGCCCGCCTTCCTCTATTAGATTATGCGTCACCTAAAGTGACAGCTACACAGCAGGTCGGGAGGGTGGGGGCTGGGTGGAGGGCAAAGGTGATGGAGTGGTGGCTCCTGCCGAAGTTGGGGGACGAGAGCGGGGTGGGGTGGACAGAGAGCACAGAAACATGCCTTGCAAACAAGAGGCTAGACGTCCGGCCGCATTCTGCTCGTGGACATGGATGCGGTCGTGGCCAATGGAGGCCTGGTTTTCATTTTAGAGACACCCGGTTCCACCAACTTCCCAAAGACCGACTTGAATTTTACATGGACTCCTAAAAATGGCCTCAGCAGTCACCTGCCGTGAAGGGCCATACCAGGCTGTGCCAATGAGTCCCGAGGTGACACTGTTGGGTCAGCCCCACTATCCCGTCCCCTGCCCCCTCCGAATAGCAGGCCGGAGCCCAGGGAGGCTGATGAGGATGGAGTCCCACAGCCACGGGCAGAGAGCCCGGTGTCTGAATTCTCTTCCTTCTTTAAGGCTTTCCTGCCTCTGGTAGCCCCCTGCCTTAGGTCCAGTTATCAGGTCTTTTGATAAGATTTATCTTACCTACTTCTTAAACCTCTGCTCAAACTGACTTCGGCAACATAGCAATTTAGTGGCTCATGTCACTTAAAGATCTAGGAGTGGATAGTTTCAGGCATGGCTGGATCCAGGACTGGGCTCAAACCAAAGCCATCGAGCTCATCTCTTTTTCTGCTTTCTTCTATGTGGACTTCGCTCCTGGGTGGGTCCCCTTTCTGTAGAAGCCCCGGGCGACTTCACATTCCCATTCTCTCTGTTTTAAGCCCCAGCAGAAATAAAACACCTCTTTGCCAGTAATTCCAGCAAAAGTCTTGGCTCAAGTGTCATCTGAACCACTGAGACCATTGAGGAACAGACCCGGTTGCCAGGCTGGGGCATCAGTGCCCATCCCTGAAGCAGGGAGTCAGGATCAGCCCCCCAGAACCCCAAGAGCTGCATGTTGAGGGTGGCAAATTAGCCAGAGGAACACCAGGGAGTTTTTTACCCAGAGAAGAGAAAGTGGACACTGTGAAGACAAAATCCATGATGTCTATGGCACACAGTAGGTACTCAATGTACTTCAGCTATTAAAGGGAGCACTTGACCAAAAGTTAAGGACCATTTGGGGACCACTGAAGTTCTGGGATCATACCTTTAAGCTGGTGGTTCTCTACCTTGGCAGGGCACTAGCAATTTTTGCAGAGCTTTTAAACCTCCACCATCCCCCAGCCCCGCCCTCACAGGTCCTGACTCAGCTGATGTGGGGTGGGGTCTGCATAGCACTCATGAAATGCACCCAGGAGAATTCAGTGTGCTGCCAGGGCTGGAAACCACTGCTTTAAGCGAACGCATTCATTTGGCTGGTGCCCACAAACCTCCTAACCAAAGCACCAAATCCTTTAAGACTCAAGGAATTATTAGGAAGTAATACTTATAGGTGACGCCTTCATGCAGAATTTGAAAACCTCTCCAAATTATTTCTCCCAATGCCCCATCTGCTAAAACAGGACTTTGCTGGTGGCTTAAAAAAAACGCAAAGTAAAACGGAGCTGTGGCTGCACATGTGTGCATGTGTGTGAGCGTGTGTGCTGCGTATGCAATTCGCCCCACCCCTGTGATTACACACCACGTTGCTCTGGGTGGCTAAATCAGCAGCCCGGGTGACTCAGGAACTTAACTAATGCTGAGTCATCTGCCTCCCAGGTTTTTCCACTTTCTTCCTCCCTCCTGACCTCATGTCATCCACCAACTTTGGATAAAATGTTGTGAGTATTTCCCATCACTAATGACAGGCAGATGGACATCACGTGCCTCCGGGGGTGATGATATCCTGAGAAGGCCATAACACCCTCTAAGCCCACATTCTGAACAAGCGCGCATGGCCTGTATCTAATCACGAGGAAACATCAGACAAACGCAAAATGAGAAACTGTATTATATGGGACAGGGGGCAGAGGTGGGCCTGTATTCTTCAAAAATGCTAATATCACAAAGGACAAAGGAGGGCTGTGGAAATGCTCCAGGTTCAAGGAGGCTAAAAGGACATAAAAATTAACCGCAAATTCTGCCTCTTGGCTGGATCCCACTGGAGGAAGGAATGACCTGGAGAATAGTATACGATTAAATGATGAAACTGGAATGTGGATGCTAAATGAGATCAAAGGTTAGTACCAGTATAAACGGATGAAGCTGTTAACTCTGCTGGGGCTATCTGTGTAAGAGACTACCCCCTTCTTAGCAAACACACACTTGGAGAATTTAGGAGTAAAGGGCCGTAAGTAC
>PVJD01014507.1:0-28839 GCA_004026545.1 Mormoops blainvillei
ATGATGTTCAGAATTCTAGAATGTACGGGATTCTAGAGTGGATTGAATTATAATATGGACACTATTCTGGAGTCCATTACTCCAGAATGGACATGATTCTAAATGGAACAATGTTCAACATTTTAAAATCTAGAAGATCAAGATTGGACAGGATTCTTTACCGGACGTGACTATGTATGGAATGGTGTTCAGGATTCCATATTGCCCAAGACTGTATAAAGAGAGAATCCAAGAATTCGGTCTTCCAGAGTGGACAGATTCTAAGAAGGATGTATTCAGGTTTTTAAAAAATGTATGGTATTCCACCATTGACAGGACTTAGAATGGACAGGGTTATAAATAGGATGGCGTTCAGAATTCAGGAATGGACGTATCCAAGAATAGAGAGGGTTCTAATTGAGATGGTGTTTAGGATTCCAGAATGCACTGAATTCTATGACAGACAGTATGTAATTCAGTTTATGGAATGGACAGGATATTAAATGGAATGGTGTTTCTGTTTCTAGAATAGCCAGGATTCTCGAATGGACAGAATTCTTTAATTCAATATTCTAGAATGTATTGAATCATAATTGGGATTGTGTTGAGTATTTTAGAATTGGCAGGATTCTAGAATGGGGCGACTGTTGTAGAATTCAGTATTTTGGAATGGACAGGATTGGAAATCGGATGGTGTTGCTGTTTCTAGAGTGGACATTATTTTACACTGTATATGATTGTGAAACTAAGTGTCAACCATGGTTAGGGTTCTAAATGTGATGCTTTTCTCACTTCTAGAATGGACAAGGCCTTAGAATGAGCAGATTTCTGGAATGGACAGGATTTTAAATTTGATGGTGTTCAGGATTCTAGTTTGGTCAGAATTATATCATGGAAGGAATTATGAAGTTCAGAATTTTCATTGATTAGGATTCTCGATTGGTTGTTCAGTATTCTAGTATGGATAGGATTTTAAAGGGGAAGACACTTAGCATCTAGAATGGACAGGATTCTGGAACTCAGGATTCCAAGGTAGGCAGAATTACAGAATGGACAGAATTCTAGAATTGACATGATTCTAAATGGAATAGTGTTCAGAATTCTACAAACGATGAAATTCCAGAATGAAGAGAATAATATAACGGAAGAGAAGAATGCACAGGTTTCTAAAATGAATGCTTTGCAGGATTCTAGAATGGAGCAAATCATTGCATGGAAATAATTCTAGAATTCAGAAGTCTAGAATGGGCAGGGTTTTAAATGGTTTACCGTTCAGTATTGTAGTAAAATGAGGATTCTAGGATGGCCAAGGTTCTGGCATGGAAATTACCCCGGAATTCAGGATTCTAGAATGGACAGGGTTCTAAATTAGATGGTGTTCAGGATTCCCATATGCACTGAGGTATAGATTGACTCGATTACAGAATTCAGAAGTGGCTAGATTCTAAATTGGGTAGTATCCAGGACTCTAGAAAGGCCAGGATACTAGAATGGAGAAATGCTGGATTTCAGGATTGTAGAATGATATGGATTGTAAATGAGATGATGTTCAGCATACTTGAATGGACATTATAATAGCATGGAAAGTATTCTGTAATTAAGAATTCTAGAATGAACAAGAATCTAATGGTATGCTTTTCTGGATCTAACTAGTGAGATTCAAGCATGAAAATGATTCTGGATCTCGGAAATCTTAAATGGACATGATTCTAAAGGGAGAATCTTCAGTATGCTAGAAAGGACGTTATTCTAGAATGGATAGAATTCTATCATGGACAGAACTGTTGAATTCAGTATTCTAAAATAGGTAAGGTTTAAGGAAATGCTGTTCCAGATCCTAGGGTGGACAGGATTCAAGAGAGGACATGATTCTGGAATTGGGATGGTTATAAGTGGAATGAATGGATAGTATCAAGAATGGGTAGGATTCTAGAATGGACAGGATTCTAAATGTGTTGGTGTTCTGAATGATGCAATGCACAGGATCACAGAGAAGATAATTCTATTATTAACGTTCTTGATCAACATAATTCTAAGTGAGATTGCGTTCAGGATCAAGAATGGAAAACATTCTTGAATGTACAAGATTCTACATGGGATGCTGTTCAGGATTCTTGGGAGCACCGGGTTATAGTATGGACAGGATACAGGAACCCAGGATTCTACAATGCATTGGATTCTAAGTTGGATGGTGTTCAGGATTCCAAAATGGATAGAAGTCCAGCGGGACAGAATTCTGGAATTCAGGATTAAAGAATGGGCAGTATTCTAGAATGGATAGAATTCTATCACAGACACGATTTTGGTTTTCACGATTCTATAATGGACAAGATTCTAAATGGAATGTTATTCAGGGTTCTAGGATATAAAGGATTCTAACAAGAACAAAGCTCTGAAATCCATGAGTCTAGGATGAACAGTGTTATAAATGGGTCGGTGTTCAGAATTCTGTGGTGGGCAGGATTCTAGAATAGATAGTATCCAGGAAAGGGCAAGATTCCTTAATTCAGGATTCCAGACGGAACGGGATATTTAGTGGAATGATGTTTAGGACTTAGAATAGACAGGGTTATGGCATGAAAAGAATTCAAGGATTCCAGATTCTTGAAAGACAGAATCCTGAATGGGATGCTTTTTGGTGATATGCAGACGGAAGAATTCCATCCTTGACAGGAATGTGGAATTCAAGACTCTGGAATGCACAGGATTCTAGAATGGAAAGAATCCTAGAATTCTAGATTGAGGATGGACGCATTTCTACAAGTCGGGATTCTAGAAAAGACAGCAATCTAAATGGATTACATTTTAGATGCCAGAATGGTCAGGATTTTAGAATGGGGAAAATCCAAAATACAAGAGTGCAGCTTGGACAGTTTTCTGAATGGAAAGGTGTACAGTGTTCTAGAATGGAAAGGATTCTAAATGTAAGGGTTTTCAGGATTCTGGAATGTACAGGATTTTAAAAAGGACAGGATCGTGAACGGAGGACTGTGTAATGGACTGGATGCTGAATTGGATGGTATCACAGTATCCGGAATGGACAAGGTTCTTAAATGGAGAGATTGTAGAATTCAGAATTCTAGAACGGACAGGATTCTAGAATGGATAGAATTCTAGCATGTACAGGATTATGGATTTCATTGCCTAGATTGGACAGAATTCTAAATGAAATGGTGTATAACATTCCATAATGGACATGGTGAAGAATAGATTTTTCTTGAATAGACTCGATTCTAAAAGGAATGGTGTAGAATGTGCAGGATATAGAATGTGCAGGATTCTACACTTGAGTGATTCCAATCATTCAGGCCTCCACTGATTAATAAATGGAATCATATTCCCAGTGCAAGAATGGAGAGAGCTATATCATGGACAGAGTTCTGGAATTCCGGTTTATGGAATGGCCTGGCCTCTCTATGGGATGCTGTTCATGATTCTAGAATTTACAGGATTCTAAAATGAACAGAATTCTAAAATTCAGGATTCAAGATTGGGCAGGGTTCCATTTGAGATGATGTTCAGTATTCTTGAACAGTCCAGGATGGATAGGATTACATATGGACTGTGTACTGGATTCTAGATTGAACAGGTTTCTATACTGGGCAGAACTCTAGAGTTCGGGATTTCAGAATGGACATGATTCTAAAAGAAATGGTGTTCAAGATCAAGAAAGGGTACGATTCTAGTTTGAACAGATTCTGTAATGCAGGCCTCTAGCACGGAAAGAATTCTAAATTGGGTGGTGCCAGAATTCTACAATGGACAGAATTTCTATAATTCATGGATATGGAATGGATGGGACTCTGAAAGGGATAGTGTTCATGTTTCTAAAATGGATTGAATTCTAGTATGGACAGATTTCTAGAATTCAGGATTCTAGAATGCGGAGATTTCTAATTGGGATGGTGTTCAGTATCCTTGAATTGACAGTATTATGCAATGATCAGGATTCTAAATGGAATGATGTACTGGATTTGAGAATCTGCAGGCTTCTGGAATGGGCGGAATTATAGAATTCATGGTTTTCGAATGGAAGGGACTAAATGGGTTGACGTTAAACATCTAGAAAGGACATGAATCTCCAACGGACATGATTCCGGGACTGAAGATTCAACAATGGAGAAGATTCTGAATGCGATATGCTCAGGATTCTTGGCTGGACAGTAATTGGTATGAACAGTATTCTGGAATGGACAGGATTCAAGAATTGACAGGATTCTGCAACCCAGGATTCCAGAATGGACACGATTGTAAACGCAATAGAGTTTAGGATTCCTGGGTGGACATGGCTCTAGAATAGGCAGGATTCTAGAATGGCCAAGATCCCAAATGGAATGGTGTTCAGGATTGTAGTTGGACAGCATTCTAGAAGGTACAGGAATCTAGAATGGAAAGTATTTTACAACTCAGGATTCTAAATTGGACAGAATTCTCAACAGTATGGTGTTCGGGATTCTTGAATGCGTAGGGTTATAGTATGCGCAGGAGAGTGGACCTCAGTATATCAGAAGAATGGTGCCTAGATTGGATGGTGTTCAGGATTCTGGAATTGAGAGAATTACAGCACTGACCAAATTCTGGAATTCAGGATTCTAGAATGGACAGGATTTGAATTAGGATGGTGTTCTGAATTGTGCAATGGGCAAATACTTAGTGAATGCCTCAAGTTTCTAGGGTGGACAGGATTAAGAACAAAGAGGATACTTGAATGTGTCTGATTCTAAATGGAATGCGGTTCAGGGTTCTAGAATGCACAGGGTAACACGGTAGAGCAAATCTTAGAAGGCAAGCTTCTAGAGTGAATAGATCCTGAGTGCACTGGTGTTCAGCGTTCAATAATTGACATAGCTATTACATGGACAGAATCCTGGAGTTAATGATTCTAGAATGGACAGGATCCTAAATGGAATTTTGTTCAGGAATCTAGAATGGACTAGCTTTTAGCAGGGATAATATTCTAGTGGTTGGAGCTCAGGGTTCTATAACGGACAGAAGTTTGTATTTCCAGTTTGTGAAATTTGCAGGAATCTAAATGGGATTATCTTCATGTTGCTGGAAAGAACAGGATTCTAAAATGAATAGAATTCTATAGTTAAGAATCTAGGTGTGATAGGATTGTAACTGAGAAGTTGTTCAGTTTTTAATTGACAAGATTATAGAAAGGGGGGGATTCTAAATTGGATGGTGTACTGGTCGCTAGGATATGCAGGATTCTAGAATGGAGAGTATTCTTGAACCCAGGATTACAGAATTGACAGGACTCTAAATGGGATGGTAGTAAGATCCCAGAATGGACAGGAATCTGTAATGGGTATTGTTCTGAAAGTCAGGATTCTACAATGGAGAGTATTCTAAAGGGGTTGCATTCAGGATTCTAGATGTGGAAGGGTTTTAGAAAGAACAGGGTTCTGGAAAGCACAGGAATCTACATGCAATAATGTTTAGGGTATTAGAATGGGCAGGATGCAGGAACGACAGGTTTCTAGCGGGGACAAGATCTGCATCACTGACTTCTAAAATGGAGAGATTCTAAACGAATGCTCTTCATCATTCTAGAATGGGCAACATTCTGTTCAGCGTTCTCAATGACTCCTCCTTCTTGGATCCTCAGTGTCTATAGAGCATGATAGGGCACTTAAGGTGGCAAGTAGCACCCTGGCGGAGAAGTCAGGAGAACGGCCACAAATCCAACGTGAGTGGTGGTGTCAGCGAAAACCTTGGGGACAACATGGAGACAGGACCATCCCAGATGATCACTCTCCCCTGTCCCTTGAGTTGGTACACCTTGTACATACGCCGAGGAACCTCGTGCACTGAGATACCCATGTACCCGGTTGGTGTCATGTCACTGGAACAAAGGCCGGTGGTGTTCTCAGAGAAAAGGAACTGTACAGACAAAGGGATGGTGACAGAGATTGTCCAGAGCATAGAAAGCACCTGGCGACGTTACAGAAACTATAATGAGACTAATCATGTCAATGCCAGTGTCAGGAAAGCTGTAAGAAGATGCAGGTTGATCAAGGTAAGTTATAAATCCAGGAGGACAGAGCTGTTGATGATGCTTTGCACATGCCTGTACAGAGGGACCTCCATCTCTATTCATATGAAGTGAACACTGTTTGTGGAGGAGAACAGGGTTTGGAATCATGTGGTGGAGAAAGGCAAACCTGGGAGGAGGTTCCATTTTCCTTTAGGTCCAAGAACCACTAGATAGAGAGGTCTGGTAACAGTGATATCTGCATCTGAATTGTGCCCCCACCATGCAGCTGCACAGGCCCTGTGTGGGCATGTGTGGAATGCATGGTGAGTGTGTCGGGGGCAAATTGGCAGGAAGTGTAAGTGCAGTAGGCTAGGCAAGATGAGTCGTGCACCAACTGGGGGAAGATGTAGGATGATCTCAAGGAGAAGGGATACCACAAGGAAGGACAGAGCTGGTGAGGGAGTTGACTCAGAGATTTCCAGAGACCTGACCTGGGGAGCTACCTTCCAAACAGCCTCCGTGTGTCAATGTAGGACTGGCACAATGCCCCTGGTTGAAGACAGTGAGGCTCCTGAATAAAGATGAGCTCCAAAACAGCATGGTAAGAGGAAAGAGACGACAGGCCTGTGCTCCTGTTCTGGGCCAGGTTTAGTTCAGGGTGTGCCTCAAGAGTTGAAAAGTGATGTGTTTTTTCTTCAGCAATCAAGCAAATTGCAAACGTGTATGATGTAAACTAAGGGGCTCTTCATATATAGTGTTCAAATGTGTAAAGAATTATGTATAGTTATACTTATGTTAATAAGCACTAAATACGAGATATGAAAATGAAAAGGAAATCACTAATTTAGAATAGCAGTCATCAAGACAGAAGGAACTGACAGCCCGGTGGTGAGCAAGGGCACGTGTGGGGAAAATTATCATTCATGGTGATTAAGGGAGTTGAGGTTTGGGGCCAGTGTGTAGACAGCTTATACTTTATGGTGGCTCCTAGTGTCAGCAATATCGTCATCCTTTATTGCTTTGTGAACGGGTGGAAGGTAACATGGTTCCGCTAGCTTTCACGAGTCTGGCGTTGAAACACAGCTGATGTCAGGGTGTTATCTTTTACTTGATCAAATTCTGTTTCTGTAGTGAACAGATATGTCGCTTGGTCAGGTCCTTTCAGCGGCTGACCAGAACCTAGTGACTCAATAGAGTGGAGTAAAGGTGAGATATAACGGAGATGAGGTGATCATGGGGCCGTTATCCTACAAGTGGACGGTCAGAAGGAAGTGGAAAGAAAGAAGCAGGGATCTTGGTAAATAAACTCAGTGCCATCCAGGATAACTTACCTCTGTTATTCTTTTGTCCTGAAGGGCCAGTTTATTTTTACAGATACCTTAAGAACAGAGGAGTAAGCCCAGGTGATGCCTTGTCAATATTAAACATTTGATTCATAACACTTGATGCCCCCAACAAAATCATAGACCTCAATAATATCTCGAGATATGTATTTTTTTCCAATCATCCTTGGCTTGCTGTTGGAGTACTCCCTGATCCGGGACTTTTTCTACCTCAGAAAAATCTCCATGTTTTTGAAGCACATAAATTACAAAATATTGATTTCTCACTCCCTTGTAGACTAATGTTCTGGGCTACCCTTCAGAATGGAACAGGATGCAAGTAATTCCCAAAGGCAATTCACAAGAAAATCTTACCCATGGATGCAAATGCAAGTAAGAGTAGGAAAATGCAGTTTCACATATGTAGGAAACTGGAGTATATTTATGAGATCACTGTATCATGGCAGTGCAATCTAATCCAAGGTTACTCTAAAGTACTCACACTCCCAGGAAGACTCATAGTTTTATCAGTTATGAGATGTCCTACACACGGAACCCTCCACCATTCATCTCACTGATTATTTCAGCTGCCGACCTGTTCTTTTGTAGTGAACCAACAGAGGCAGTGACTCCTCTGACAGAGGTCAGCTTATGAATGTATAAGCTCTTTGGACAGTAGAGTATCACCTTGTACCCTCCAGACTCTGTAGAATCAGAGCGACCTACTCAAGGAAACATCTGGAGTTCCTGCAGAGCATCAGATTCGATATTTGAAAAACAAAGTAATGTGATGATGTAAGGACTTCAAACATATTGCTGACTATATAAAACAAAATCCTTTCTGCAACTGACCCCCAGTGTCCATCCCTGTGGGACGGAGTAACTGCTAATTACTCTGAGTGCTCCTTAGGTCACTCTCATCCTGGTTGTATTCATTTGTTCAGTCAACATGCTTCTGCACGGTGAGATCTTTGAGAGATGGGCCAACATAGGATTCTTCTCAGAAGACTCAGCTATCCTGTGTATGCCATGTAAATTGGTTGAATGGATGACTTCACATTTACAAACTAAGCTAGAATGGGTCAAAAAACACAGGAGAAAATTCTTCCCGAGGTATCAAACATGGATATAGCCGAGGGAGAAATCGGTAGTAGGACCATAACCTCATTCATACTGCGTTCCACAATTTGCAATACCCCTTGGTGAAAATCATTTCAGGAAAGTTCACCATAACAATAGGAATGGGCATGTAATAGATGAGGAAACTGAAGAGAACTTGCCAATGCTACAGCCTTCCTCAAACAGAATTGATGAGACCTATCCAATCAGTGTACACATAGTCTTTCCAGATATAGCCATTAGCTGGTTTTAGCTATTTTAGCTATATATTTAATTATTTTTTACATTTTTTTCAAATGCGTTTCTGTCATATAAGTCTTTTTCACAACCCATACATCTCACTCTCGCTGTGAAAGAGAATGTTGAAAGAAAAGAGCCTTGACTTCATAATCTATAGAGGCCCTCTCTTCTCCCTCTTACATACATATTCCTCAGGGATTTCCAAGGCTTTTGGAAGTAGTAATGAAGCCATGCATGTGGAAAGGTATGATCGGCCGTAACGAGTAAAATAAGTTCATGTCATCTTTTGCCATGTGGCCCTTACATAGATGGTGGTGCCCAGGCCACCAATTAATAATGAACCAAAGTTGATGGTATTGCCAAGAACAGCAGTTTTTCTGACAAAAGCAGCTCAAATCTGGTCCTGAAACCAGTGCCCCCTCCTGGAGAAGCAAGTATGTCTGGAGAGCCGTCTGGAAAAGAATTGGGTAAGTGCAAACAACTTGGACACTAAAATTCCACTAAGGCCACTAGAACATCCAACACACGTGTTCTAGTGGTGAAGAATGCACTTTATATGTCCCTACATTAATGTTGGGTAAAGCGGAGAATTAATTTTGCCCTGAAACTTTGGTGAACTTTAGAGATTCTCGGAGCTCCTGAATGCTAATATGTACAGTGAAAGTGAGGACACGTAGTTCATGTATGGTTACAAATTAATCAATTAAATTCAATATGTACAGTGAAGCGAAGTATACATAGTTCATACCTGGTTTCAAGGCAGTGATTCAAATATGTACAGTGATCAAAAGAATGCATTACTCCTACCTGGTTTCAAATCGCTGAATTAAATTAAATTTTAAACGATTGACAGATGGAGTCCAGTGAATGCACGTGTGGTGAACACATCTCTACTCTCTTGGTGTTGTTTGCTCAGGTTTTGCTTGATGACTAAAGAATGAAGGTTACCTCAGTGAGTATTTAGGGAAGGGATAAATGTTGGGAAGTTAAACCTGATGATTGGGGGAAATAGCAATTAGAATGGGATCAGCCATCAGTTTCCAGTGTGGAGCCTATGGGTCTCTGAACCACCAGAAGAAACACCAGAGAATGCAGAAAGAAAGAGGAAATTACGTGTGTGGACATGGTGTGCTGTAAGTAGAAATTACAATTCCAGACCCAACCGACTGTCTCACTGCTCTTTTCCAGCTAAGTACTGTGGACAATTCATATTGACATGAAAATGCAAAACCTATGACAGAGAACTGGCTGTAGGTACAGAGAGATCCGAGAGCCCCAGGATGATGACTACCGCTGTAAGTGACCCTCCCAAAGAGGCACCATATGTGTTTTTAGAGAGATTGTGTGTAGTTATTCAGGCCCTAAGCCATTCTGATAGCACAGGGATCCCACGTACAGGTTAGAGGCTCAATGATGTGAAGACATGGGCTATGTCTGAAGCCGCTCATACCCAGGAACACAGAGCAAAACTTTCCTAATGGCTGATCCTCTATCCTCCAGATTGTGAGAGGTGTACGGGCTTCAGCATTAAGAGCTCTAGTGTGCCAGGTGTCCTATATTTCTAAAAGACTGTGCCATGTGCAAGGGTCATCCCAATGGCCCAGCTCTCACTATGCTCCCTGGCTTGAGAACCAGAACTCTGGGCATCCCTAAGGCTGGACTCTGAGTGCGGAATGAGACTAGTGTTCTGCCAGTGGGCCTCTCCTTTGGCCCCTTTCAGGGTCGTATCACAAAAGAAAAAGCGATCCAAGAGTTGATATGCCTGGGTGTTAAGAAGTGTTTACCTCTCATCCTGTTCTCTAGCTTACCACATCTTTTCTGTGTTGGGAGGGACCTCAACTCCTAAAAATGAGACCTGGAAGTGGTTCACGCGGTGGGCACTGCATGAACATGGGGCACCTGTTTGAGGATCAGACTGTAAGTAGGGGCTTACATGCACAAGTACAAAAGAGTGGCTCCTCCCTTTGTGAGCTGCTACTCTCGTGGGACAGGCAGACAAGTATGGGTAGACAATGAACAAGAAAATACCATGCAGTCGGCATTGACAGTTGAATCCCCATTAGGAGGGCTGATAGCGCTTTGATGTCAACAGGGCAAAAGTATTGCCCCGGCTCTAACTACCCCAGAAAGGGATAACAAGAAAGAGATCTTTCATTTCTTTTCTGAAATAAATATCAACAAGGTGAGAAAAAACTTTAAGCATGTGGATGTAAAGGAAAAAAAAACTTGTTCCAACTGGATTAGGTAAGTTCTTTAGGTTTCTGGTCCCTGGAAGAACTATTTTCCTAAAGTGTCCCACATGCAATTCCTTATTGCCATGTCCCCCTCAGTGGTCTCCCTCAGCCCGCTGTTCCTCATTATTCTTCACACAGTTATATTTATGTACAAGAGGACTTTAGAGAGAAAGACATAAAAAATAACACAGGTCTCCACATTGTGAACCCATATGCTATCTGACATTTGGGCTTTGGGGAAAATTGGAAGGACCCTAGATTGACAGTGGAAGGTACTGTAAATGATGTGTGAGAAGATAGAAGAAAGGCCTCTCCAGAGAGGAAAGTATTGAGCTCTGGGATAGTATGGAATGATGTCAGCTAATCTCGGGACAGAGTTTTGGTCAAGCACAATCTCCGTGGATGAAAAAATAAATGAATAAATGAATGAATGAATGAATGAATGAATGAATAAATAAATAAATAAATAACACCTCGAATTAGCATTTACAAAATCTAGGAACCTCTAGCTTTTATGTCCAACGAGAGTGGAGGTTAAACCTGGAATTGGCCTTTGGGAAATGGTGTTAGGAAGGATGAACACCCCAAGCAGGCGTTGGAGAGAGGCAATTGTGTGACGTTCTACAGAGGCTCAGCACGGATCAGAAAGCTTTCAGAGAGTATTGCGGATAGTGGGTGACATCAGAACCTGATGTCAGTCAGAGGACCTTACACGTCAGTCAGTAGCTGTGCATGGTTGTCACGGACCAAAGAGACTCATTGCTGTGGTTTTCTTTCCCCTCATTTCCCTCAATCTAAAGTATGGGAGCTGTGCCTGGTATGATGACGAGCAGAGCATGGTTTCCTGTCAATATAACAGGACGATTTTCTGCCTAACCTACCGGGTCATCAGTCAAGTTTGTGAGGTCATGGTGTGGTATGAGGACAGTGACACACATCAGCAGAACACCCAGGGTTTTCTAAGGGGAAGGGAGAGTTTGAGGTCAGGAGATATGTGGCACCATTCCTCCTCACAATGAGAAAGAGAGAAGTCTCCTTAGAAATTTTCATGGTGCAACTCTAAAATATAGTAATGTCCACTGCACACTCGAGAAAACGTTTAGTCAGGAGCTTCAGCAATCCAGGATATATTTCCTCTGCATTTCACCCATGGAAACAGTATGTATACTTCCACTTTTATTCTAATTTCTAAAGTAATTCATGCTCAGATTATTCAAAAGCAAAGAGCACTGAAGGTGTTAGGTACTCTCCCACCAAAATGTTCCAAGACCTAACCAGTTTTCTCACGCAAACATTTTGTCTGAACATTCCCTTGCTGTTTCTTAATAGACTAACTCTTACGTAAATGGAATATGTGTGCCTGTAAGCATTGACTCATTTTTTTTACTGTGTTTTCTATTGAATCCCTAATACTTGGCAAACAGAGTTCATGAGCTGGAAATACTCATGAACACCATGATCGGAATCAGGACTCTTCAGCAGCTGCCACGTGAAAGGGGAAAATCCAGGTACACTTGTTTGCATGTGTGTCATATTACATTGTGACCAGTGTTTTGGAGAAAACCAATCCAGGACAAGTGCCCAGGGATCAGTGAGAGGGGAGGGTGCTGTGCGCAGATGTGAAGGGCTCAGTGAAGGGCTCTCTTAGGCCATAATGAATGCGATGATACCTGTGGGCAAAGAACACCCCCAGAGAGATCAGCTAGTACAGCAAAGGAAAGAGGTGGGGAGGTCAAGACTTCTGGGGCTGCTCAGGTGTGGCTCGGGTTTGGGCCTTCACACAGAGGAAGAACTGTGGCCACATAGATATCTAGCAGCTGGAAATGGATAGCTTGTGATCAAAATTAAGCCACTTGAAAATACTCTGATTCAGGTGACAAAGTAGCGCAGAGTTCATCTTCATTGTTTATTGATTCAGAAATATGTTCCCTTTGAAACCCAAAGAAAAACTGCAGCCATCATTTTTTTTTTACAAATCAGCTTTCAGAAGAAAGAATATCCACTATGTTACAAATGCCCTTAAAGATATTTTGAATGTATGCATCTCCTGCCTCTGAAAGTTGTAATCTGTCTCCTCCATTCACTAATGGAGATAAACAGAGTCTTTTTCACCATATCTACCAGGTTTTGTTTCAGCCATCTTATTGCTCAAGTGAATGTCCATGAACTACTCAGACAGAGCTTGAAATGCTATGCCCTCGTGCTGACGAGGGAAATATCATCCATTGTGTAGTTCCAGAGTAGAGGAATTCAGGAAAGTTCTGATTGAAACCTGAAATTATTTAGTTATTTCCCATTTCAAAATGGAACATTCTCAGTTCTGTCTCTGCTGTGCTGATAAATGGCAACTGGCCAATTAGCTTAGAAACGTCTGTCACCCTCCCCTGAAGAATCATAGTAAACTGACCTTGGTTTAACACCTGGATTCTTTCCTTCTATTAGCTATTACGTTGTGTTGTTCAACATTAATTTCCAGAGTATTTGGCTTCATCTTTATTTGAAAGTGTATTGCCACGTACACTCAAATGTGATGTACTGTAGGTATCACTTGACATTAGATATTTAGAGCTGGAACCGCAGGATATGGGGAAAACGGTATTTTGTACTTATACATGCTGGGATTACGCACTGATTGGTTTTCTTATCATTGCAACATGAGGAGCCCTTAGAGGAGAGGACTGATTACTGATTTAGTGTTACCAATTCCTGCCCTTTTGTTTTAGTTTTCTAATGCTGGTGGATTTTGAGAGGTCCAATCCTACCCGTTTTTGGCCTCCATCCCTTATATCGGAAATGTTTCTTGAGTTGGCTGCACTGCAAGCAGCATCTGCTGCAGGAGGCAACGCTGGGACCTTACGAATTTGGAACCCCAATTGTGCAGACTGTTCCCCAGGGCCGCAACAGGTGATCTTAACACAGAGGAGAAGCCCACACTCCCAGGCAACTCAGGACATCTTCTATGTCCTCACAGTGATCTGAAAGCACAACATTGCAGGCTAGCTTGGAAGACTTGCACCAGTGCATATATGGGCAGAAAAGTCGTCAATAAAGTACCACGGATAACCAAATTAAGTGGCTGCTTAGAATGACAATGGAAAACCTCCACAAGTGAAAAAGCTTAAGGCCTGGAACGGTGGTCCTTAAACTAAATCAAAGCCAGCACTGAGTTACAAGAAAACACAGACAGCTACTTTAATGATTGCTGAAACTCTTTAAAGAGTATATGAGCAAATCAGAACTTCCTGAAAGGATGGAAACTTGAGTAAAATGTTACTTGATAAGGAGTTATTTATGCCACATGCCTGGCCCCCATTCACTCCAAATCTGGGCTCATGCTTACTACATTTGCAAGCAAGCACCACAAAAATAAACATGTGCGTTTAGATACTGGTTACATGTGTAGCAATGCTGAAAACTCATCCATTAACAGAGCACAGGTGTCACAGCCTTGTAGTCAGAAGAGTTAGTCTGAGAATCATTGTTTCTGCAAGTGTCTATGAAGTCTATAGTGTTGCAGGTGGAATTGTAATGCTAAGATTACACAGAGTACTCCATTCCTAAGCTCCGATCTGGGTGGGTCATGGTAGATAGTCCTATCTAGGCATAAAATATCGTCTTTTATGTATCAATTTGAGATAGAGAAACATTGATTTGCGACAAAGTCATTGATCCGTTGCCTCACCCTTGAGCCTCGGCCAGCGATGGAACCAACAACCCAGGTATGTGCCCCTATCTGTAGTGAAAATGCAGTATTTGATATGTGGACTGATGCTTCAAATCCCTGATCCACCCACTGACTTATTTTTAATTTTGAATTTTATTGTTTATCTCTAGGTTTTGGACTTGCTGTTTCGCAATAACCAAGCACAAGCAAGATCATTTAATGCAACATCACAATTTAATAATATGTCAGCATCTTTCCTAAATGTCCTCTAAAATGTCATACATGACTATTTCTTCTCTTCCTTTTGTAACTTCCAACATGTGAAGTTCCATTTTTGAAGGGTCTAGTGGTGGTTTCTTTCTCTGAATAATTATTTTAAATATTGGCATATAATTATTTTATTAATAAAATATTTATTTATGTGTAAAAATACATTTCATGTATAACTATATAAGTACATTTCATAAATACACATAAACATGTCAATGATTTATACCATCTATTCATTATATTGGATATCTATATTATATATGCATACATGCACGAATATGTATCATATTTCTTGGATAATAGGCTGGAAAAGTGATGGTGCTGGACAGAGCCTTGATCGTTGCCTATTACAGTAGAACGCACTACAGGAGCAAGGGTGCTTTATGTGTTTCATAACATCGAAGATGCTGAGATATCCCATGTGATTGAAAATAATGAAGATGTTGCAATAGTCCAGGGATTTGAGAACTTCCCAGACAAGTGTAAAGGACAGTTGTTGGGCATGTAGGGGATTCTATAACGATGCAGTCACTGAGGACACTGCAGATGCTGGGATAGCTCAAGTGTTGGAGAACACAGCAAAGGTTGGGATAGCCAAGTTGCTTGAGGACAATTGCATGTTTGGATATGGCCAGTGTTTGAGGCACCTGCCATGCTGGGACACTTCCATGGCCTTGAGCATTGACAGTTCTTGGAATAGTCAGGTGTTTGAGAATGTTGCATGAGCATTGTATGGCACAGGAGTTTTTGAAACATGCAGAGACTGATAGAGTTCAGGGATTTAAGAACACTGAAAACCACAAGGGCTTGGTAGTATTGAAAATGACATATTAGGTATTTGAGAAAAAGAGACTCATACATCTCATGCTCTCCATCAGTGTAGATATTGGGGGTATTTCAGGTGTCTCCCATATCTACCAAAGCTGGTGTATTTAGGTTACCAGAGAACATTTCAGGTTTTGGCATGATCCAGAATTCTGAAAAATTTATAGATGCTGGAAATGCAGTAGAGCGAGAATACTGCAGATGCTGCGATAGTCCAGGACACTGGGGACATTGAGGATGCTGCGAAGGTTGCTCTTTTGAGAAAAAGAAAAAAAAATCCTGCAGAAGCAGGAATAATGCAGATGTTTGAGAACAATGAAGATGCTGGCATAGCCGACGTGTGTCACAACACTGCAAAAGCTTGTATAGAAATGGCGTTTAAGAACACTGAGGGTGCTAAGATAGTCCAGGAGTTTAAGAGCATTGCTAGCATTAAGATAGTCCAGGTGTTTGAGATCAAAGTGATGCAGTGGCATTCTTGGCATCTGACATGAATACAGACCCTGGAAAGGGTGAGTGCTTGGAGAGCACTAGGATACTTTGGGTAGCACAGGTGTATTCCGAAAATAGAGGCACCAACATTGTTCATGTATTTAAGGCCTCAGAAGGAGCTAGAAAGCTGAGAGTCTTTGGGATATCACACAAGAAGGAGTACTCCAAATATGGAGAACAGGAAAATCCTGGTATACTGCAGGTTTTTGAACACTCTGACACAGCTAGCATAAGTGAGGTGTCGGGGGACCTGAAGAGCTGAAGTTGTCGAAAAGTCCGCGAGCTACAAAACTGTGACACATGACGTGGTGCATTGGATAGTTGCAGACCCTGCCGTAACGTCAGAGTTGGAGCACTGTAAAGGTGTTTACTTTGTCCTCGACGATCAGAATCTGGTATATGTTTGGAAGAGGCCAGGTGTTGAGAACACTGCAGATCCTGGATAGTTCATGTGTTGATAGCACTGGTGACTTGGGTATTCCCTGGGATTGGAGAGCATTGCAGACTGTGGTGTAGTCTCCGTATTGAGAAACAAAAACTGCAGAGCTAACACAGGTATTTCACAGATGGAATACATGGGTTTAGTCCAGTTTTTTAGAAGAATTTGGGAAGCGTGGGATATTCCAGGTATTTAGGAATGTTGCTGGAACTTCATATACCCCACCAGGTTTGGAACACTGAAGATGCTGGGGAAGTCTAACCATCAGATAATCCAGAATGCCTCGGGATGTTCCTGGTGTTTTAGCACATTACAGGCCCTGGGAGGATCCAGGTGTTTGAGAACAAACAGATGCAGCGGTGCTCCAGGTGATTCAGAACGCTGCTGCTGCTTAAATAAAGTAGGCGTTGGATGGCACTGAAGGTTCTAGGAATATTTTAGGTGTTTGAGTACATTCAAGTGCTGAAATTGCCCTGGTATTTCACAACATTGAAGAATCTGTGAAATGGCATCATTTTCAGACTTTGCAGACACCGGCATTTTCCAAGGAGCTTTAGA
Source organism: Mormoops blainvillei (assembly GCA_004026545.1). NCBI lineage: Eukaryota > Metazoa > Chordata > Mammalia > Chiroptera > Mormoopidae > Mormoops > Mormoops blainvillei. Next base: position 17,123 of record PVJD01014507.1, read on the forward strand.
AGACTGCAGACCCAGTGTAGTCCATGTGTTTGAGAACGCTGAATGCATGGTGATAGTGCATGTGTTATAGAACACCTCGAATACTCCGAATACTAAGGGAGTTTTAGGACAGTGTTGATACCCCACTAGTTTGGATTTTGAGATCTTAAACATGCTGGCATATGCTAGTGTACTGCAAACATTGAAGGTGCTGGGGTACTCCAGACCTGAGGACACAGCAGGTGCTGCCGTAGCACAGGTATTTGGGAACACTACAGATGCTGAAATAGCACCCAAAGCTTTGTTGAAGCTGGGGTAGTCCGGGTGTGGGAGAATATTGAGGACTTTGGTTAAAACACAGGTCTGAAACAGTGTTGTCACAGCTAATGTCCAGTTACTCACAGACACTGGGGAGTCTGTAACATGCAGGGCTTGGAGAACATGCTGACCAAGAGACAGATACTATATTTGAGAAAATAAAAAGCACAGCCTTAACTGAGTGGGTCAAAAAACACTGCAAACACTGTAGTCTTCGACGTGATGAAGATATTACACTCCTTGGGAATGTACCGATGTTGAAATCAGGAAGTCCCTGGGATATTCTTGGTGCTTCACATACTGAAGTCCTGGCATGCTCAAGCAGCTGAGGGATTTTGCACACACTGGGTTGTTCAGATGTTGAGGACTTTGCAGGCGAAGTGAATAGACCTGGGTTTGGATGATGGTTAATGTTTCGGGCATTTCAGTCCCTGAGATGCTGTGGTTGTATGAGCCATGGTGGATGCTGCATTTTTTCAGGTGTCTGAGTACACAGAAGATGATAGAATGGGCCAGGTGTTGGAGGACACTGCACGTGCCACAGTAGTCAAGGCGCTAGAGAACGTGGCTGGTACTGGGATAGTCTCCAAAAGTGTTCTAAGTGCTTGGGCTTTGAAAAACCAGCTGTGACATATTCAATGAGCACCCAGAAGGATTTGGGTGTGGCATACATTGAGGCCCAGACCAGTCTCCATGGCATATTCCCACCTCTCACAATGACAATACAGGCATGAGTACTACCAATTGACTTGGTTGTGAAACTCATGGCTACGTGTCATTCATGTACTGTCTGGTTACTCCTCCTAACAGTTCACCTCATAGGCTTCATGTCTCTTTGAACCATCCACAGAGAGCTACAGTGGTCTTTGAGAACTGAGGTGTCTCTCTTCTAATGACGATTTAAAAGGTGTCTTCACAAATGAGTTCTATCTGTGTGGCTGTGTTGAGTAGGTTGTAGTGTCTGAGCAGTCTTTGCATGGCCATAAGCCTTGGACAGTGCCTTGGGTTGCTGTCAATGTCCTTGGTGTGTTCATAATGTGTGGGCCCAAGTTTTTAGCTACACTTTGTAAGGAAAGTGTAATATTATTAAACAGTTAATAAGAACAAGTGTGTGAGTCAAAACTCCTTCATAAAGAATTTGCCATGTGGTTGCTCACTGGCTGCTGTGTGTCCTGATTATAAGTGTCTACTCTCATGGGTTCTGGTGTGCCCTGGCTTCCTGTACTATACTCTGATTGGCTGGTGGTTGCGCCCACGAGCCTGGACAAGCATACATTGCATACACTACACAGGTACCTCACCTCCCTCACTGTGCCCTTCAATCCAATAAGTGAGTGTACGGATGGAGGCTGTGTGCTGGTCATGATAAATGGGTTGTGCTGGGGCACTGGTATGTGAACAGTGCCTGAGTTGTAGTTGTCCTCAAGCTTGGGTGTGTTCATTTCTGTGACTCGAATCCTGGTGCTACCTGGGATGATGATGGGGAGGTGAATTGCTGCCTTAACTGATAACAAGCCACACGAAGATACAAATTACCAAGGAAATCTGAAACTCAATGTGTTCCCTTTCCATACCGATTATACATCTGCATAAGAATTGGCAGATCTATGCAGAATTTATTGCATAAGATTATGCAATAAAATCCATCGAAGCATTGGAACTATTTCATCTGTATTTATTTACAAACTTAGAAACAGTGCTTCTTTTGACATAGCTGTGGCTGTGGAGACACTGTCCCTTATGAACTTGAAACTGTCAGGGCCCCAATGGAAGGCGATGTGGCTGTCTGATATGGCATGTCTACAGTTGTCCCTGTGTTGCTTGGCCCACTGCCCTTCTTTCCCAAAAAATGTCATAACAGTCCTGCTTGGACACTGGTGCCACATCAGGAACTGCCGTTGGGCTCACAAGCAAAAGGGAAGAGCTGAGTGGTGACAGTGCATCCAGGTGGATCGAAGCGAATGTCTAGACTCTGGTCCATGAAAGTCCCTGCTGTTGCTGCACTCATCCAGTCCTCCTCAGTAGATGGCTTGTGCTGCCTGGAGAGCACGGTTTTCCAGCGGGACAAATTCACAACGATACAGAAGAAGGAACAAATGTGGAGACAGCAAAGGTGACAAAGGTGGTCATCTGAGGAGGAGAGGTAGAAGGTTGTTGGAATGAGCAGTTTCATTTGTTACCTGTTCCTACTGTCCACACTGAGATCCCTCTGCTTGCCTCTCCACATGGAATCTCATGCTCTGCTTATCTCAGAGAATTTTCACAACCCAGACTCGTCCACTACACATACAGCCAAGACACATGCCCAGACCTTCCCAATTCAAACTTGTTAACCAGGCTACCCTGACCCTGAATGGGAACGGGGCTTAAAAAGGTTTCATGGATGACTTTAAACATGGATTATCTTTCTGGCATATTTGGAAGTGAGACAGATAGTCAGCCCTGGTTCTATCACCCCGTGGAGCCATTCATCCGAGACACAAAATTGTGTACATTGCTTCTAAACATCAAAAAATATCATCACCTGCAGCGACCGTGTTTTATCGGTTGCCTCAGTCAGTTCCATGCCCCCAATCCCTAGAGAACCCAGACACTTGCCTTTGTCTGAGCTGCAGAGAAAATGACAGACAAAGAGAACATGGGAAGAGGGATCCCCATGGGATCTAAATTACTTTCAACCGGGCTCCTTGAACAAGACCAGGTCCTGCCTTTGTCCTTCTTGATATACAGTTTTGAAAATAGGCCATTGCCTGTTTTGCAGAAATGCCGGTTTGGGAAAGACAGATCCGGCTTTACCTCAATCATAGTGTTTGGTGGAGTTGAGAAATCAAGTGGAGCATCTGGAGTAGGTCTAGCAGGTGTAAGAAGGATGGTAGCCTGACCCCAACTGCCTGTCAGGAAACAAGAGACTCAGAATTCTGCATGTGTCAAGTTCCTTCTTCCAACTGCAGCATGTGGGTGCCAGCTGCTGACAGGTGTGTGATTCAGGGATGTGAACGCCAAACTCCATGCACGAGGTCATGGGGACCACGTGAGCTACGCAAGCAAGGTTGAAGTAGGAGAAGCTGATTATGAGTTTGGTTTTGGAGTCATATATCATTTTGACATAACTGGTCAGCCATGTTGGGCGAGGATACTCAGTACAATGGATGAGCTGACGGGAGGTGAATGTGGGGACTGCCTGGGTTGTTGGCAGCCATAGAAGGAATGTGGTTTCTTGAACGAGGAAGGAGAAATGGAACATACTACTATTCATGAATCTCACAGCCTTTTAGATTAGCTGGACAGTCTCTCCTGCTGGAAGGGCTGGCTTAAGCAACCTATCATATTTCAGTCCCAGATCCTCTACCAGCATTACAACACAGCTCTTACCTTCTGCCTTGGCCCATGCTGAAGCCACAGTCCATAGAAATATTAAGGGCTGTCTCATGAGGCCCACAGGTGTAAGGAAAATAATCAAGAAACACAACTTTCTTTAGAAAACCAGCAAGAAAGAAATACCAATTGTGAATTCATATTATGGAAATCTACCTTGTTTATGTAGATACGCATGACCATCCTCCACCAGGAGAGGGGCAGAAAATTCTTAATTCCATATCATGGAATTTGGGAGTCCCCCTTTCCTGAATCCACCACAGCCAAAGCGTTGTGGGTCATGCGTAGGTCTCCCTCATGCAGGACAGGAAATGATGCCGATATTCTCTGATTGTTTTTGCCTTTTCCCTGAGTTGAAATCAGTTCTGTTTGAAAAACAAAAAACAAAAAGAAAAACAAACAAAACAAAACAAAACAAAACAAAAAACCCTCACCATGTGGTACCGTGGGCACCCACGGTGAAACAGAGGTCGGTTTCTATCCTGATCTCACGGTGACTCTACCTGGACTTGCACTTAATGAGTCCAAGTGTATCATGTGCCCATGGGCCATTGCGAACATTATCTGGGAACTTGTGGAAAGGAATGAAATATATCTGCACATCTACTCTTCTGAAAGCATCTTCATGTTGTCCTAGGACTTCAGTTATCAAACAGGAGTTTAAGAGTAGAAAAATTAATAGTTTCATAATGGTGTCCTGGGGAATTTCAACCCATGAAGCCTAGGTAGCAGGGAAGTGGACTACAGAAGAAGCTGTGTGCAGGCTCACAAACACATCATGCAGATGCGACATGCATGATTCAGGAAGATGCTGTCATGGAACTTAGTAGTCTGCAACATCTGTGCAAGGGCCTTTCCCACATGTTCTACTCTGTACAATCTGCCTCAGTGTGGGAATGCCCAGGTTCAGAGGCAGGGAGCATTGACCTGTACAGAAGCAATTCCCCAGCCTACGCTTGCTATTTATGACTGCAAAATATATGTGGAAGTGGAGTTTGCCCAGTGACTAAATGTGCACACAGCCCCTTCTCTCTAAATCTTCTTTCCAGCACAGAAGGCTGGGTGTACTTGGCCACTGAAAGTATTTTTCATAAAATACTTGTGCTCTCAGATATCCTGTTCCAGATTCTGACTCAATTAGAAATGACAAACCAAGAGGCCACCATTACCCTGCTCATCAAACGGAAAGGAAATACATGTACCAAAGTATTGAGAATATTGCTTTTGGTCATAAAGCTGGAGGGGCACCTCTGAGCTTCAATTCCGTGTAAGGATTGATCTTGAGTTCATATGGCATGTACGTTTTGATGCAGACACCAACGGTGCAGCAAGGGGTGAGGCGTAGCAGGTGCCCAGATTGAACCAGACTCATGTCCACACACATGCATATGTCCCTGCCTGCCTTTCACTGGCAAGGCTACCGAGTTCTGAGGAAACTAGAATGGAATCCAAGAGAAGAGACGGATTCGTGTGGACTCTCACCCAATAAGGAGAAATATTTCTATTGCCAGGACACTAGGGAATCCGCTTCTAGAGAGTCTGTCTCAATTCCCTTTGCTTTGGATGTAAGCTAACGTGATTGACTCCATATTTTGAGCTTTGCAGAAACTGACTTGCTCTAGCTGAGTAACTGGCTCTCAGTGGCTCTCCTGAAACTCTATTCATTCTGTGATGGGAAGAATGAGGTACTTCACTTGGAAAGACTGTCACAACAGTATTTATTAGAACATAAGCTTGAAGAAACCTGGAGTAACTTGCTGTGCACCATGCTGTAATGGTTAATGCACTATTTGCAATCACCTAAATTTTCAGGAGGGTGGAGGATTTATTTAAACATTCACCTCTCCTCTGATGACACTCTTGGTGTTTGAGGGGCCAGATCACTTTACAGGATCTCCTCTCAGAATTGTGGAAAGAAGCGTGTGCAGTGCATTTGTATTATGGCAGTTGAGAGGCTCTTGAATGCTAATGACTGGAAGATCTGCATGAATAATTAGTCGTGCTCCCTTGAGAGTGTCTCCTCATGTCATAAAGGATGTGTCTTCTGGGCAAAGCCTTTCCCACAATCCCTACAAAAATGGATTTTACCCAGTTTGTGTCCTGTGGTGTAATATAAAACCTGACTAACATCTGAAGCATTGTCCAGATGCCCCAAACACATAGGCTCTCTCCCTTGAGTGGGAACTCTGTTGTCTCTTGAAATATGACCTATCATTGAAGCCTTGTCTGTACTCTCCATACCTCACTGTTGCACTTTTTGACAATCTTCCTCCCACAAATAATCAAAGTGAATCCTCTGGCTGCACTTTCTGGACTGGACTTGGCTCCCCCTACGTAATCTCCTCACTCTCTCTGAGCTCCCCATTGGTTCGTTGGGTGGTGTCAATCAGGCCTAAGAGACACCCCTTTTAGGGGAAGGATAGGACCGTTTTTGTTTTTGTTTTCTCCTCTTAACCTTCATACTTGTCCTTCTGTTCTTTTGGTTGAGTGTGTTGCTGCCACTGTCTCTGATCCTCTGACTAGAGCTCATCTGAGAAGAAGCTTTTTCTGCAGATGTTTCTGGGATGACCTGAGAGGTGTAACTGCATTTCATGTGTCAGCAGAGCAACATTTGACTGAAGGAGGCCAGAGAGCAGAAGGGACGTGGGTGGACCTCTGGTTTTGGTTTTGCTGAATCAAAATGTTTGGGTCAGGATACATGCTGATGAGGTTGTCAGAGCCATATGCTTTTATTCTCCTGAAATCAAGGGCCAGAGGAGTCATTCTTCTTGTAGTAAAAAATGTGAGCTCTGTGACCCACAAAACATTCACACCCTATGTCCCTTTTCATTTCTATGCATTTCAACTTCATGAGATATACAGAAGGTCCACATTAATTGCATTGTCTACAAATTCCCTACGATAGGGACTTTCAAAGGAGCATTGGAGTCTGTTGGACAACCTCTGTCGATGCAAGGGCATTGACTTCTCCCAAATGTGTGTGTGTATTTTCTATTGTCATGTTTAAGTTAGAAACAATGGCCCCAAGAGGGAGACGATACTCTCTGTTCTCCAAAATTATAACAATACAACATGCCACCCCTCAAACCTCTCATAAGGTATCCACAACTGATGTCATTCTATGCTAGCCATTTATAAATACAATAGGGAGATCTGTTTTTGAAACTGGTTCTTCAGACGCAATTCTTACACTGTTGACACCCATACAACTCCAACCAAGTTGCCATCATTTCCCTTTTGGAGCTGAAGTAATCCCTGAGGGATTATCCACTGATGTTGATATCCCACAAATCAGCAAACCAGAACCTTACAGGAGACAGTCCACTCCGCATGTGAAGACCACCATGGTATCACCTCACTCAGAAAAGGTTCTAGTATCTGAGTTTAGATCACAGGCACTGCATTTTCAGCTCTTTGGCATCTATCTGGCAACCATTCCTATGCTCTGTGGGGAGGCCCACCTCTGAGTGGCCTCAGCAGTCTTTAAGGCTTGACTGCTGTCTTTCCTGTACTAGTTATGCCTGTGGTTCAATCATTGGACAATATATATCATCCAATGTGTTATAACCTGAAATATGCTTTCCTTGATCATCTGAACATAGAACCACCCTCTCTCTCTGATCCCTAGGTACTTGTCCTCAATTTTTGTGTTTTTTTCCCCCCAAAGCACTCGCTGCTGCATAATTTGGCACTCATGCAAGCGTGTGGACATACATTATACCCTTTCACCTGTCAGCTGCTCAGGAGCTCTGATTCCGATTCCTATTACGGTGTTCCTTAGTATTTCCTGCTCCTGAACAGTTTGAGTGATATTAGGAATTAAATAGACAACTCAGTGAAGTAATTAATCAATGCATACATGCATACACTTTTGGTCTAGATGCCACACCCTTTAAAAAGAAACAACAAGGAAATATTCAGACAAAAGGCTGGGGTGAGAAAACCGGTTAGGACTTTTAACATTTCTGTGGGAGGGCATCTAAGGTATTCAGGGCTATATACTTTTTAATAATCTGTGCATGAAGTATTTTAAAAATTAGAACAAATGTGGAAGTACACATACTGTTCCTCAGGGCAAAAATTAGAGGAAATCCATCCTGGATTTCTGAATCATTTTACAGGAAGCTTTCTTGACTCCACAGTGGATATTACTCTACTTCCAACTGCATCATGAAAATTGCTAAGGTGAGTTCTCTCTGTTTTTCCAATTTTGAAGAACAGTGGTGCCCCTGTTCCCTCAACTTAAGCTCTCTGTTCAAATTTCTGATTCCCTGGTTGCCCAGCTGCTGGGTGTACTCATTCTCATACCACACCAGCAACTCACAGCTTGGGATGAATCACTGGCATGCTTGGTATAAACTATTACCATGGTACTGAAATACCACCCGTTTCTGCTCCACATATTCCTGAGGACAGTTCAGATATCTTGAATTGAGGAAGATTAAGGGAAAGAACAGCACGACAATGAGTCTTCTGTGTCCATCACAAACCTCTCCATCTACTCACTGATACTTAAGGTACTCTGGATTTGATGTCACCCACTTTCTCACTGACTTCTGTTCAGTTCCTGAAACTCTATAGAATGTCAAGTTATTGCCTATCTCCAAGACCTGCTTATGTTGCCTGTCCTTCCTTATATCATTTCCCAGGCCCAATACCAGGCTTAAGTTCCATCCTAATTGAGCATAAAACCCTAGAGACTCTAGATTATTTAAACGTTATTTCAAGTTTTGTTTCACAGCACAGAGATGGTGCTTGACCTATACTCTACTTCCAGATTAGCTCACATTATTCCATTCCATCCCACTGCATGCGATAGTCCAACATGGTCTTCTCTTGACAATCTCCCAAAGCTATGCTCATAGTAGCTTTCACTCACTTTCCCAAGCTTCCCGCATAAACTTGCAGGTCTGTTTGTATTAACAGAATAACACAGAACAAAAACAGTTGGCCCACACTCTCTTTCCCGTGCAAAAGAGCATCTCTGAGGAAAATGCCCATTGGCCTTTCTCTACTGGACTCAGAACACAATTCTACAGAAAACTAATGCTGGGGTGCTTTGCTGCCCTGAATGGTTTAGGCTTTCCTTGGCCTTTCTTATCTCAGCATTGCGAAGTCGTCGCGAAATAAGAAAACTACAGTTAACTATCTCTAAAAGCAATAATTTCATGTCTGCAATACGTCACCAATCAGGATATGGGGTGGTTGTGGGAGCTGTCCATGCCAGCGACACATCTGTGTCAACTGGCACATTGTCAATGCTTAAGTAAAGTTCATTATGTCAATGAAAGCTCAGTCCTGTGCTCCTAGTGAATCTAGTGCCATGCAGGTTTTCCCAAAGGGTTCAATATTGACTGGCATCGGGGCTTATAGTGTGAGGATGTACGCTATATTTGTTCTCTTTTACACTAATTGCCTCTTGTCCAGAAACACAACGCCGTGAAGGATGAAGAGGAATAGAGGGTTGGGGGAGGCCACTTAGAGAGGCATGACAACAAAGACATACATACAAGACACTGGTGGATGATAGTCATCTCTAGAACACAGAAACCTGAAGAACTTAACTCATCCAGTTGAAACACGTTTTGTCCTTTCCATACACATACTTAAAGCCTGTCCTGCCTTTGCTGATTTACATTTAAGAAAGTAATTTAAAGATTTTTTTTCATTATTCTTTGGTGGTGAGTAAAATGTCAGGACAATAATTTTACCCTGCTGACATCAAACTGTTTTTAACCACATGGGGATTCAACTGCAAGTGGAGACCACATGATATTTTCCTTGCTCATCATCTGTACATCCTAGTCTGTGTGCCCCATGAGAGCAGAATCTCCCAAAAGCTGGAGCTCCTACTTTATGTGTGCAGGAATACCCCCACTTACCCCATGATCTTTAGACAGGATATCTGTATTCATATGATGGCCACTCAGTACACAGTGCTATCCATATTGTCCCCATCCATGTCTAGTTGTGGGACTTTGTTCACTCCAAGCCACAGAAAGTATGTGGGAAGCCGAGAAAAATGTAAGAGGTAAACACTTCCCAACACCCAGGTTTATCCATTCTTGGGCGCCACTTCTTCTTCTATGACCTGGCCCTAGAAAGGGCCAAAACACGGGCCCACTTGCAGAGAGGTAGCCTGGTAAAACAATCCAAGTCCAGCCTTGGGGATGACCAAAGTCTGATTTTGGAGCCAGGGGGCACAGTGAGAGCTGAGATCTTGGGATGTCCCTTATATATGACATTGTCTTTCAGAAACGTAGGAGGGCCCATGCACAGCACAGCTGCTAATGAAGAAGTCCCAACAGTTCTCCCAATATGGAGGTGAGAACAGCAGGGGCTAGGGAGGACGTATTTTGTGTTCCTGGACATGAAGGGCTTTGTAAAGAGCCCGGCCCTCACATCACTAAAGTGTTTTTCCTGTACTACGAGTCCCTGGAGGAATGCCATCGCACAAGAACTGAATAATAGCATGCAACTCTTCTAACTAAACATGCCATGCTTCTTTCTTAGGGTCACTTACAGGCGTAGTCCTCATCCTCGGGCTCTCTGGTTTCTATGTACACGTGGACCTTTCTTTCTCATGTACTGTACATCACATCGATATACCTTCTCCTCAGTTCTAATTTGGAAAAGAACAGGTGAGTAAGTTGTTGGGTGTGCAGTTTAAGTATGTCCTTATTCACAAAGCACAAAATGTCCACTCATCAATCATCATATGTCTTTCTACCTGGTCTGGTGTTTTCCTCTATTAAATGTTGGTTCAGAGACATTTAGGCTCCACGCTAACAACTGGTGGTTGATTCAATTCTGACGGGCACGTCTCACCATCATCTCGTTTAACCGCCCAACATTTAACCATTCACAAATTATTTACTGAGGGAAACATAGGTGGTTTGTTCATTAAGCAAGGCCTGTGCATACAACACCAAGAGCACAGAATTGTTCACTACAGATCAATTTATTGGACCCCATATGTCAATTATTTATTTATTTTTCTAATTCAGTGTTTTGAAACCAGGTATGAACTATGCATCCGTTCCTTCACATTACATATTTAATTTAATTTTAGTGCTTTCACATCACGCACGAACTATGTGTCCTTATCTTCGCTGTACATAGTAGCACTGAGGAGCTCAGAGAATTTATAAGTTTTGACCAAAGCTGAAGTGCAAACTTCAATCTCAGCTTTGTGCAGCATCAACCCAGGCATATCTAAAGTGCACTCCTTACACCTAGGCCATACCTATGAAAACTTGAAGGTCCCTTAAGGGAATTGTTCTCATGTCTGAAGTTCCACAGCATCTTCAATGTTTCCAAAACACTAACGTATACCAGCAATGGGCTATGCACTATCACACAGTATTCACCTGTTCTCAAACACATAGACTATGGTGGGTCTGCCATGTTCTCAAACTGTTGGGAAATTCCCAGTGTGTTCAAAGCCTCAAAATCATTCAATTTCACAGAGACTCCAATGTCTCCAAACAGTTGGGCAATCCCAGCATGTCAAAGGACTCACACATATGAACGATTTCTAGCGACTTCAGGGTTCTCCAACCCCTGGGGTACTCTCTGTGTTCTTAAACACCTGAGTCCTCCCAGAGACTTCAATGTGCTCAAATACCTGCAATATCCCAACACTTTTACTGTTCTCATATCCTTGGAGTGTCCCATCATCTACATGTCCCCAGTCTCATAGACTATATAAGATTCTGCAGTACTCTCAAACACCTGGACTATTCCACACATCTTACATTTTTCTAAGAGATTGGACTATCTCCATGCCCGAGGTGTGCTGAAAGACCTGTGTTAGTGCTGCAATTTTTGTTTTCGGATATTAAGATTATCCCGCAGTCTTCAATGTTCTCCGATCCCTGAGAATCCCCAAGTCATCAGTGCTATAAATGCAGGAACTACCCCGTGTCTACCCACTTCTCAACATCTGTGCTCTTCCAAAGGCATGCCACGTTCTAACCATCAAGGACTAAGTGGGTGCCTTCAAAGATCTCAAACATGGAGACTATGACAGCATCCATAGCTAG